>JAOPSE010001066.1:0-198249 GCA_029449295.1 Zea luxurians
GTTTCAATACTTTCTGGACCGTTAATTTTGATATTCCTGTTAATAGCTTCATTGAGAGTAATCTTCCACAAGTTCAGATGAACTCATTCAAAGGTTATCTGGATTCCAACCCGGAATTTTTAATCTCACAAACTACGTATCCTTCGATTAGTACTACTGTTGATGACAGTACTACTGAGGTGAAATTCGGATATAACTTAAAACCTGAAGAAAAGCAGAATCTGGAATTTTATTTGCCCCTGCATCTAAAGTTTCTTAAAGAAAAAATAGGATCTCTTCCGAAAAGCATATTCATTTCCGACAAGTTCAGGGCAAAAGAGGATTTTTTTGGAAACAATGATATTACCTTCTGGAAATTCAGGTTTCAATTATTTACCGATGCTGAAAAAACCGATCTTGATTATTTTGGAATTATTGCCAAAAAAGTAATTGAGGAAAGCGTTATTGCTGATAAACAAAAAGATCATTGGTTCACGAATGGTTTGAAATCATATCTTGAAATCCAATATCTTGACAAATTCTACCATGATGCGAAGCTATTAGGGATGTTGCCGGAAACAAAAATATTCGGACTTAAGCCCCTAAAATTTTTCCATGCTTCCAAATTGAAGCTTCTGGATCGTTATGGGCTGGCCTACCAATATATCATGCTGCAAAATCTGGATCAAAAGATTGAGGAAGATTTTACTTCCCTGAGCAATTTTAACGAAATGGCTATAAGCAGTTTTGAAACAGGAAGCTTATTCAGCTATTCAGCAAGTAAAATGGGGGGTGATCGCTTTAATACGATTATTAAAACTTATCTTTCCAAAAACTCAGGAAAAAGAATTAATCCGGAAGAATTCCTGACAACACTTTCTGAAAAAGATAAATCTACTACTTATCTTTCACCTTTTTTTAAACAAAAAAACAGAGTCAATTTCAAATTAGGACACATTGATAAGAACAATGACTCTCTACAGATCAAGATCTTAAAAAATACGACCGCCTCAATCCCTGTAAAAATGGAAACGGAGTCTAAAGAAGGTAAAAAAAAGACCTACTGGATAGACACTGAGGAAAATCAGGATGTTACTACTATCTCACTTCCTGCCTCAGATAATATTTATAAAGTTACTTTAAATAGCGGCTACATTTTTCCGGAATCTAAATATAGAGACAACTTTTTATACGCAAAAGGTCTGTTTTCAAATGCTAAAAGAATAAAACTTAAATTAATAAAAGACATTCCGGATCCGGAATATAATGAGATTTACATAAGTCCAAGAGTACGTTTTAACAATACCTATGATAAATTCCTTCTGGGAATTAATCTTAAGAATCAGTCTTTTTTTGATCAGAAATTTCTATATTCCGTTACTCCAACCTACAGTACCGGAACCGGAAAACTTACAGGATCAGGAGCTGCTTCATATTCTTTTTTACCTGCAGAAAGCATAATCAGAAGTCTTACTTTTGGTGTTTCGGGATCCTACTTTCATTATGACTATGGACTAGCCTATAGAAAGGCTGGATTATTTTCAAATATCAATTTCAGAAAAAATCCAAGAAGTACGGTAAGCAGAGGGCTAGGGTTTTCTTATAATTATTTTGAAAGAGATCTGAGTCCTAAAATGATTGCCAATAATGACTACAAAAAATACAATCTCTGGACTGTGGGATATGGTTACACAGATAACCAGATGATTCATGAGAAAAGCTTTAGTCTGAGTACTCAGGGAATGGAAGACTTCAACAAAATTACAGCTGAAGGATTCTACAGATGGGAGTTTGCTCCTAAACAAAAATTGAGTCTTCGTTTGTTTGCCGGATATTTTGTAAGAAATGACACAAGAAACAGCCTGTTCAATTATGGAATTTCAAGGGTATCTAACTATTCGTTTTCCTATAATCTTTTAGGAGAAAGTGCAGATAGTGGCCTTCTTTCACAGCAGTTTATTCTGGCTGACGGAGGGTTTAAGTCTTTTATTCCCGGTACCGTTAACCAGTGGATTACCTCTTTTAATGTAGATTCCAGTGTCTGGAAAATATTCCATGTATACGCTGATGCGGGTGTTTACAAAAATAAAGATCTTCCCGCTAAATTTATTTGGGACAGTGGTATCAAAGTAAGAATTATCCCTGATTTTCTGGAAATTTATTTCCCAGTACAATCCTCTTTAGGGTTTGAGCCTGCATTCAAAGACTATGCAAAACGAATCAGATATACATTGGTACTTAATCTCAGTTCAATTATAAATGCTGCCAGAAGAGGTTGGTATTAAATTAACTGAAATGGAAATTTAGAAACATTCATCATTTTACATTCACATATAAAAAAATAACAACTCATCTTATGGGTTGTTATTTGTGTATTTAAAGCTAATCTTTAATTATTTTCTGTGAAATAGGCACATTATTAATTGTTCCTGTCACGATATAAGTACCTGGCGGCAACTCTGTAATATCAAGAGCTGAAGCTATTTTAGTAGATGATTTTTTAACAACTTGCCTAAAAGTATCGTACACTTTTATGTCTTTAACTTCGGTTCCAAAGAGTATTTTACCATCTTTTATAAAAGGGTTTTGTACAAAACCGGATTTAGCGCTGCCTTCAAGTGAAAAATCTGTCATATTATCACTGCTCCCATTCAACGTTCTTTTTATTGCCGTCGTTGTAGTTGGAGAAGGTGCGGGTCCATCTCCTTTAAACTGATCTGCATTTGAACCATATCCTACAAAATCAATAACATTTGATGAAGTGGGACTAAGAACTTGTACAATACTGGAGGCTAATGCAATTTTACCGGATACATTAGAAATTTTTATTCCGGAAGATTTGTTGAGCGTTCCGTCAAAATTAGTTACGTTTGTTGCAATAAAATCAGGTGTCGGTAAATCTTCGGTACCTCCTGTAATGGAAGCTTCCTGGATCAGATAAGTTTGATCAGGACCTAAAGTAAGATCGGGTAATGGATGGTATTGGGTGAAAGCACCTATTGCCGGTGCGTACTGTATGCTTGCTCCTGTTAAAGAAACGAGGTTGGTTCCGATATTTTTGAGCACAATGTAGTTGTTTTTTAATACAGCTCCCGAATTTTCATTTCCTCCATACACTTCATTGATCACAATTTGGGCATTTGAAAATGCGGTTATCACTACCACACTGAAAAGAGTAAAGGTTTTTTTCATCAGATAACTTTTGGAATAAATTTATGATAAAAATATCAAAAATAATACCATCAGATTAAAGAATATTAAAAGATAGCAATACCCTTTAGATAAGTGTTAACGGGATATTATTAATACAAAATCCGGCCACTTCTTCGAAGTGGCCGGATTCTTACTTTTATCTAAAAAAGATTAATCTTTCAAAATTTTCTGAGAAACCGGTTCGTTATTTACTGTACCAGTTACGATATAGTTTCCTTTTGCCAGTTCAGCTACATTAAGTACTTCATTATTCTTAACGGAAGCTGTTTTAACAATCTGTCCAAACATATTATGTACTTTCACATCTTTCACATCAGCTCCGAAAGTAATTTCGTTGTTTTTTATGAAAGTGTTTTTAATCATTCTATGTTTTGAAGATAAAACTTCACCTACTGCTAACGTACCTGAAGTTACTGAAAAATCATCAAATGCAACAAGTGTAGAATTATTATATGCACGAACCTGTAAATGTAATTTAACAACATTTGCAGGAGCCGTTACTGTAACAGAATGCTGAGTCCATGCACTACTTGCCGGCAAATACCCATTATTCGGACCTCTTAAAGGGTCGGTAGCTGCCGTTGCTCCCTGATAAATAGCTGCGTTTGACGCATCTAAATAATTAGCCCAGATTCTTGCATCTGTATTATCTCCACTTGCCTTATACCAAAAAGATATTGTATAAGTTACACCTGGAGATACAGGTATATCCTGTTCAAATCCTGTAGTGGCAGTTGCTCCGGTATACTCTACTGAATTCACCCCTGCGTATGGATTAGTGGTTGTAACAGTCGGTAAATAATAAGCCGTACCAGTACCCGGATTAGTTGCAGTCCAACCTGTAGTTCCGCTTTCAAAACCAGGATTGACTACTAAGTTTTGTGCGCTTGCAAAAGCTGCAACTCCTACAACTCCTAAAATAGTAAAGATCTTTTTCATAAATAATTTTTTTTATTACGAAGGTAAAACTACAAAAAAAACGTCATTTAAGGTAAATGACGTTATATATTTAACAATAACTTAATTATAGAAGTTATTTTTTTATTACTTTCTCAGAAACGATTTTACCATTTACATTTCCTGTTACAATATAAATTCCTTTTGGAAGCTCTGCAACGCTTAATGTTCCGTTTTCAGCAACTGAAGCAGACTTCATCAACTGGCCGTTTACACTGTACACCTTCACTTCAGATTTTGCTCCGAAATAAATATCATTTTCCACAGAAGTGTTCTTAATGAATTTCTTCGCAAACGCTTTTGTATCAGTTACTGCAAGAGAGCCGTTCATATCAACTTTAATATCATCGATAAAAAATCTTCTTGAAGTAGCAGCAGCAGCAAATTTCAACTTTGTAGCTGAAGTTCCTCCTATAATATTTACAGTGTAGCTGGAAAATGCAGAATTAGTCAAAGTAAAACTACTTGTTCCATTAATAGTTCCTCCTCCGGTAATCGTTACGGTTAAAGTAGTGTTATCAGTTCCGTACCCTCCAGCTCTGAAAGTCAATGTTGCATCCCCTGAAAGTCCGTTTAACGCAGGAGTTGTTACAGCTCCGGCAGTACTGGAAGAACCCGCTTTTATACATTGTGCAGCACCTCCGGCTCCAGCAAATACCCAACCTGCAGTAGTATATGCACTTAAAGAGTTGGTTCCGATATTTCCTGACCACACGTTATCATTTCCGCCTGTCCCTGACAAATCATCAAAAGTAGCATTTAAAATAGTAGTTTGAGCTAAGGTAACAGTGGCAAACATTGCCGTTGCAAATAACGAATAAAGTTTTTTCATGATTTAAAAATTTTGTTATTAATAATTTCGGGGCTAAAATACAAGTGAATTTTCAAGACTTCACAATAATCAGATTAAATTTCTGTTAATAATCCTGGACCTCTTGGTATTAACATTTTTTAATTATTTTTACGAATTATTTTCAAGGGCTTGCGGAATTTTATTCTTCTATTTGTTTTCTTTTCTTTAGGCATATTTTCAGGAAATGCTCAGGTATTTTCGTGGAAAAATCCTAACGTTCCTGAAGATAGCATTAAAAGAGACAGTATTCTCGCCGCAAGACTGGAACAGGATATCTTTGCAAAAGACACCCTGGACTTTATAAGAACCAATAATAAAATTGTTATAGACGAAGCTGTACTCGCCAAAAATGATAAAAAAAGATTTTTAGGCGAGCTTAATTCTAAAGGTTCAATCATCCGTGGAATCACTTTTGGTAATAATCAGGGGCAGTCTGTTCAAAGCTCAATGGACCTGCAGATTTCCGGCCGGCTTTCAAAGGATGTCACTATTCTGGCAAGTATTTCGGATCATAATTTGCCAATTCAGGCTGATGGCTATACCCAGACTTTGGAAGAGTTTGATAAGATTTATATACAGCTTAATATTAAAGATAAATCTATCCTCAGGGCCGGTCATCTAGATTTGGTAGAAGCGAAAAATTATTTTGCCAAATACCAGCGAAGAAGTATGGGAATTCAGTTCCAGACAGAACTTGGAAAAGAGAATAAAACTTTTATAGACGTTTCCGCCGGAGTAGCGAGAAGTGAGTTTCATAGGGTACGTTTTCAGGGTGTTGAAGGAAACCAGGGACCTTACCGTCTGACCGGTAAAAACGGAGAACAGTTTATCACCCTTATCTCCGGTTCGGAACAGGTTTTTATTGACGGGATCTTAATGAAACGAGGTGAAAACCAGGATTACATCATCAATTACAATACAGGCGAGGTAACCTTTACCAGCTTCCGCCCTATTTTCCAACAGAATTTTATTACAATTTCATATAACTACGCCAACAGAAACTATTCCAGATATTTATTTACCGGAAAACTGGAACATCAAAGAGAAAAATTTAAAGTCGGCTTTAATTGGTTTATGGAAAACGACAACAAAAACGCTCCGCTTTCCTTAAATCTTTCCAAAGAAGATGAACAAATCCTTGCCGACGCCGGGAACGATCCCAACCTTATGTATGCTCCGTCTGGGGTTCTTATAGAATACGATGTTAATAAAATTCTGTATCGTAAGAATGCTGCAGGAAACTATGAATTTTCTACCGATCAGAACGAGCCACTCTATCAGGTTTCTTTCACTTATTTTGGAGCAAATCTTGGAGATTACAAAACCGCACAGACTACTAACAACGGCCGTGTTTTCGAATATGTAGGCCCTAACAGTGGTGACTACAGAGCCGTTAGAAAATTACCTTCTCCTCAGAAATCTCAGGTATTTTCCCTCAACTCGGAATATCTTCTGAATGAAGGAAAGATTGGTGCAGATATTTCCTTAAGCAATTATGATGTCAATTTGTTTTCTTCGAAGGATTCTGATCAGAATATTGGATATGCCTACCGTATTTTCGGAAATAAAAGCTTTACTAACAACAACTGGAAAGGAACACCTAGCTTTGAATATCAATATATTGACAAACAGTTTCATATCCTTGACCGTATTAATGATGTTGAATTCTCGAGAGATTTCAACCTGGCACAGGAATTCAATAAAAAGACCCAGAATAGATTTATTTTCAGTTTCTTAAATAAGTGGAATAATAAATCAACATTAAACTATAGAATTAATTACCTAAACGAGCAAAATTCTTATAAAGGGATTAAAAACGACCTTGATTTTGGATGGATTACAGGAAAATTTTTCACTAAAGGAAACCTTTCTTACCTGAATACCAACGCCACTCTTCAGGATACAAAATTTATCAGAGGAGGGGTATCAACGGAATATACCGGTAAAAAAGGGAGCTGGACAATTGGGGGAAGCATGGAACATAATGAAAAGAAGTATAATGATTCTCAATTGATGGATGTAACCAGTTTTAGCTGGAAAGAACTTTTCCTTCAGAAGAAAATTGGTGACAGTACCCGTACAAAATTACTTGCCAAAGTGTATATGAGGGATAATGACTCTGTACGCGACAACAGACTTCAAAATATGAATAATATTCTGGGGATTATGGCAGAAAGTCAAATTATAAAAAACGACAGAACCTCTTTAAATGTACTGATTCATTACAGAAAATTCTTCTATCAGAATGTTGATCCTAATGTAACCACAAGAAATAATGACTTTGTGGTAGGAAACATCCTTTATAATCAACAGCTTTTCCGAAACGGAATGCGTCTGCAGGCTTTTTATGAACTTGGAAACGGACAGGAAGCGCAAAGAGAATTTCAGTATATCAAAGTAACAGATGGACAGGGAATTTACAAATGGACAGACTATAATGGAGATGGCGTTCAACAGCTTGATGAATTTGAGATTGCCGAATATTCCGACCTTGCTAAATATATAAGGGTTTACACCAATTCTGTAAGGTATATCCCATCAAACAAAAATAAGTTACAACTAGCCTTATTTGTAAATCCGGCTATTGTTTTCAACTCGGAAAACAGATTTTTAAAACGTTGGAATTTTAATATTTCATTAAACTCTCAAAATTCATTCTACAAAAAAGACAAAGTCCTCGTTTTAAATCCATTTGAAAAAAACAGTGATCAGATTCTTAAAAATCAAAATATCTTAGCATCTGTACAGTTTAATCCTACTGATAAATCGGGATGGAACGGGAATTACAGATTCATTACCAATGACAATCTCATCAATGCTAATTTCAGCAATGAAGAGCGTCAGCAAACCTCACAATTCATTAATATCGGATATTGGTTCAATAAAGAATTCAGGGTAGATTGGGAGAATTCTGTTCATGATATTAAAAACTCATCACAACAATTTAAAACAAGGGATTATCGTCTTAATAATTTTGAAACAAAGCCGAAAGCTACTTATAAATTCACGGATGCCATTCAGGCTGAACTTTCTTCCGCATACCGTCAGAAACAGCGACTGGATGGAGAAGAACTCCTGAAAGCATTTGATGTGACAGGAACAATCCAATGGGAAAGAAAAAAGACGTCTATTCGTGGAAATTTCTCTTTTATTAATAATAATTTTAACGGAAATAACTTCAGTATTGTAGGAAACCAGATGCTTGACGGATTAAAACCCGGGAAAAACCAGGTTTGGAGCGTATTTATTCAACAGGCTATCAACTCATTCATTCAGTTAAATCTTAACTACGAAGGAAGGAATTCCGGTGACAGAACCATTCACATTGGAAGTATGCAGGTTAAGGCAAGTTTTTAAGTTTTGGATTTGAAAGATATCTCCAGTATTATCTCATAGCTATCTAATTGCTCATTGCCCACCCAGCAATTCCGTCAATTTACACCCAATTCATTACCCTCAAACACTGCTACTCTCACACTCTCAAACACACCAGCTCTCAAGCCCCAAAACACACCCATCACACTCATAGATATTTTCATATTTTGTAATGTTCAGAATTTTGTAAATTTGCACCATGATAAAAATAGGCAACATAGAACTGCCGGAATTTCCACTTTTACTGGCTCCGATGGAAGACGTAAGTGATCCTCCGTTCAGACGTTTGTGTAAAATGCACGGTGCAGACTTGATGTATTCGGAATTTATTTCTTCCGAAGGATTAATTCGTGATGCAATCAAGAGCCGTAAAAAACTGGATATCTTTGATTATGAGAGACCGGTAGGTATACAGATTTTTGGTGGAGACGAAGAAGCAATGGCCATGTCTGCAAGAATTGTCGAAACGGTAAACCCGGATCTGGTAGACATTAATTTCGGATGTCCTGTAAAGAAAGTTGTTTGTAAAGGAGCTGGAGCAGGCGTTCTGAAAGATATTGATCTGATGGTTCGTCTTACTAAAGCTGTTGTAAGCTCTACTCATTTGCCGGTAACTGTTAAAACCCGTTTAGGCTGGGACAGTACATGCATTAATATTGATGAAGTAGCAGAGCGTTTGCAGGAAACGGGGATCAAAGCCCTTACGATTCATGCCAGAACGCGTGCACAAATGTACAAAGGGGAAGCTGATTGGGAACATATTTCAAGAATCAAACAAAATCCGAATATTGAAATTCCAATCTTCGGAAACGGTGATATAGATTCTGCTGAAAAAGCATTAGAGTATAAACAAAAATATGCATGTGACGGGATTATGATCGGACGTGCGGCTATCGGTTATCCATGGATATTTAATGAAATCAAACATTTCTTTACAACAGGTGAACATTTGCCTGCTCCTACGATTTCTGATCGTCTGTTAGCAGTACGTCAGCATGCAGAATGGAGCGCGGAATGGAAAGGAGAAAGATTGGGACTGGTTGAAATGAGACAGCACTACAGCAACTATTTCAGAGGTATTCCCCATTTCAAAGAATTCAGAAAAAAGTTTCTTGAAGTCTTTACCATGGAAGAAATGGACAGCCTCATTAAAGAGACCCAACAATTCTACGAAGAGTATCAGGCTCAGATATAAAAGCAAAAACCATCAATTAAATTGATGGTTTTTTATTGAATTTTAATTTTTTAATATCCTGCTGATGAAGCTTCATTTTTAATTAAAGCCAATGCTGAAGAGGTTCCGATTCTTCTGACTCCCATGTTGATCATTTTTTCAGCATCTTCGGGAGTTCTCACTCCACCGGCTGCTTTTACAGGAAGTTTCCCTGCATGATCCAGCATGATTCTGATCCCTTCGAATGTTGCTCCGTTAGGTTTTCCGCCAGTCGTTTCATAGAATCCTGTTGATGATTTTACAAAGATCTTTGACAAATCATTTTCAGAAAAGTTCTCTTCCGCCCACTGAGAAATACTCTTGGTAAGATCACCGATTTGCTCATCTGTTAATGCTGCAATTTCGATAATCCACTTAACAATTTTATGATGTTCCAGTGCCAGACGGGAACCTTTAATAAATTCGTCTTTTACCAGTTCTGTATTACCCTGAAGATAGGCTTTGTAATTAATCACAAAGTCAAGTTCATCTGCTCCATCTTCAATTGCTTTAGATGCTTCTGCAAGCTTCTCATCAACTGAGTATGTTCCTTCATGAAAACCTATTACAGTTCCTACTGCAACATTTGAATTTCTTTCCTGGATATATTTTTTGATTTCTGATACATAATCGGGACGAATCATCACGGCAAAAATACCATTATCAATAGCTTCCTGAGCCAGTTCTTTATCTTTTTGAAGAGTTTCCTCATTTGAAAGCCCTGATTGTTCAGGAGTTTTCAGGTAAGTGGAATCCAAATATTGGGCTATGTTCATATCGTTATACTTTCAATTGTCTGTAAATACCTTGTTCCAAAGATATAAAAGTTTCTGTTCTTGTTACTCCTTTCAACTTTTGCAGTTTGCTAAGGATTTGCATCAAATGATCATTGTCTTTACAAAGAACCTTCAGAAATATTGTATAATTTCCTGTTGTATAGTGGGCTTCTACCACTTCATTAATATCATGCAAAGATTTTACCACTTCAGGATAATGACTTGGCTGATCCAAAAACACCCCAATGTAAGAGATTACCTTATATCCGATTTTTTTTGGATTAAGGAATGAAATTGAATTTTCAATTACTCCGGCGTGCTCCAGTTTCTTAATTCTTTGATGTACGGCAGTAGTGGAAATACCAACGTTTTTAGAAATGTGTGCTAAAGAAGTTTTAGCATTGTCCATCAACATGTAGATGATTTCTTTGTCGATTGAATCTAAATGATAGCTTGTGTTGCTCGAATTTTTCATTTCTGACTTTTTTATTATTTATGTTTTTTTAGTGTAAACTTTTAATTTTACAAAAACCGGAAAATGATCACTATATCCGCCCAAATACCGTGTACCGGCATAAGTTCGGAAGGGTCTTCCTTCAAAATTTCTGGTTCTGCTGCTTATTTTCTCAGAATTGAAAATATGTGCATCCTGAAATACCAGCGTATTATTATCAAGAAGAGATCTTGATATAATGATCTGATCATACAGCAGTCCAGACTTATAATGAAAAGTAGAATAATTTCTTGCAGAAAACAACTCTTGAAAAGGGTTCATCAAAACCTTCTCATGATCGTTGTCATAGAGAATTTGTACTAAATTTTCATCATCCGGGTTTTCGTTAAAATCACCACACAATATGACATGTTCTTTATCAGCATTTACTAATTTCATAATCCGTTCACGGATCTCTGCCAGGATAAAGGATCTTTTAGGTTTATTAATATCTTTCTCTCGCTTAGAGGGAAGATGCGCGATAAAGACATTAATAATTTCTCCCTTATACTTAACTTTTGAAAAAAGCACGTCTCTGGTTGTGTCGTAATTCCTGTGTTTTTATTTATTATTTCAAAAAAGAAAGTAATGGTTTCGGAATCGATGAACCTCTACTTTATTTTTATCATATAACATTGCTACATCTACCTTTCTTTCATCCATTGAATTGTAATGTACAATTCCATATTCAGAATTAAAAGGTTCCATTTTGACAAGATCTTCCAACACTTTCCTTCCGGAAACTTCGGATAATCCTATCATGAATGGCAGTACACCATTTTCCTCCTTCATCAATTGAAATACGTGCGAGATCTTAAAAATCTTGTTTTTATATCTCTTTTCATCCCAGTTCCTTAAGCCTGACTTTGTAGGATCTAATTTATGTACAGGTTTAGGATCGGGTAAAAATAAATTTTCAACATTATAAAAAGAGAACAGTTCAGTCAACATTAATTTCTATCTTTAATTATTTGTTCTTTCCTTTAAATGTAAATTTATTATTATTTTTTTAAATTTCATCAAACTTTTCATCATTTTCTGAAATATTTTTCTCATTAAGAAACATTTCAAATATAACAAAAAAATCAACAAAACAATCCGTATCAAATTAAATTTTCAATTATTTTTCATTTTTACGCGTTAAATCGGAATTTCAATCCCATATAAAAATCAAAAAAATGAAAATAAAATTTTAATCTAAAACCAAAATTAGTAATATTTTCCTATTCAGATACTCATATAGCAAATATTATTCCATTTACGCTATTTGTAAAAAGAATACTAAAAAAATGCAAATGATGTGTTTTTTGAGCAATTATCAGAGCAGATCCGGACGCTTTTCGCGGGTAATTCTTACTGCTTCATCATGACGCCATTCCTCAATTTTACTAAAATTTCCACTAAGTAATACCTTGGGTACATCCAACCCTTTATAACTTTCCGGTCTGGTATAAATAGGGGGCGATAGAAGATCATCCTGAAAACTATCCGTTAATGCACTCTGCTCATCGTTTAATACTCCCGGAAGCAATCTGATTACGGAATCGGCAAGCACACATGCTGCAAGCTCTCCTCCTGTAAGTACATAATCTCCGATTGAAATTTCTTTTGTAATATGCAGGTCTCTTACTCTTTGATCAATTCCTTTATAATGACCACACAAAAAGATAAGATTTTTCTTTATAGAAAGAGTATTTGCAATTTTTTGATTTAAAGTAAGCCCATCAGGAGTCAGATAAATAATTTCGTCATAGTCCCGTTGAGCCTTAAGCTCCGATATACATTTATCCAGCGGTTCTACCATCATTACCATTCCTGCACCGCCTCCATAAGGTTCATCATCAATTTGTCTGTGTTTATTTATTGCCCAGTCTCTCAGATGATGAAAGTGCACTTCTGCCAATCCTTTATCCATTGCTCTTTTTAAAATAGAGGTTTGAAATGGACTTTCCATCAATTCCGGAAGTACGCTTATAATATCAATTCTCATTGTAATGTCTCGTTTTTCTTAGTAGGTATAATAATTAATCTTAAAGAGGAATCTTTGTTGATATAGCTCCACATCCAGTTAAAGAATATGGCCAGCTTATTTCGAACGCTCAAAATTAGCATTAAATGGAGAAACATCCAGAAATACCAGGCTAAAAAGCCCTGGAATTTGATAAATGGTAAATCAACCACCGCCCGATGCTTTCCTATTGTTGCTAATGAGCCTTTGTCATCGTACTCATACTCTTTCCATTCGTCCTGATTTTTCTTTAAAAGATTTTTACCTAAATTTTTTGCTTGATTAATGGCTACGTTGGCTACCTGCGGATGCCCTTGCGGATACTTTGGAGTTTCCATATAGGCAATATCGCCAATGGCATAAATATTTTCGTAGCCCTTTATTTTATTATACCGATCTACGATATACCTGTTTCTTACTAATTTTTCTTCGGGAAACCCTCCTACTACATTTCCGGTAACTCCGGCTGCCCAGATCACATTATTGGATGGAATTTCTTTTCCACTTTTCAAATGTACTTTATCACCGTCATAATCTGTAACCACTTCCCCACTGAGGAATGTTACACCAAGGTCCTTAAGATATTTTTCAGACTTGTCCTGCGCCTCCGTACTCATTACAGCAAGAGGTTTTTCTGTGGAGCTTACGAGGATAATCTTAAGATGATCAAAGTTCATATAAGGATAATCTCTCGGAAGAATATCTTTTTTCATTTCAGCAAAAGCTCCTGCCAGTTCTACTCCGGTAGGTCCGCTTCCAACGATGACAATATTCCAGTTTCCGTCATCGCTTCTGCTTTTCTCAAGGATCAGTTTCTCAAAAGTCATTAAAACATGATTTCTGATACTGATAGCTTCCTGGGTATTTTTCATTCCGAAAGCCTTTCCTTCAAGTTCTTTATTTCCAAAAAAATTGGTTTTACAGCCGGTTGCTATGATTAATTTATCATATGTAAATTCGGCTTCATCGGTAATGACCCTGTTGTTGGCAGTGTCAATTTCTCTGACATCCGTCATTCGGAACTGTGTATTTCTGGATTGCTGAAAAATCTTTCTGAAGGGGAAGGAAATATTGGAAGGTTCTATCCTTCCTGAAGCTACCTGATAAAAAAGCGGTTGAAACATGTGATGGTTCATCCGATCCAGGACAATCACTTTTTTATTCTTATTATTTAATGTTTTTGCAAGCTGCAGCCCCGCAAATCCTCCTCCAATAATGATGATTTTTTCGCGTGTTTCCATAATACACAAATTTACTGATTTTATTTAGCATTTAGTAGTGAAAAAAGTTAGTTTTGCAAAACTTTATGACACAAAAAAAGTACACCAAAAAAACTGCCAAACAAATACACAAAAACCGACGAAAGAATTATTTTCTCCGCCGGTATGTGGTATTGGGCATTTTAATAGTTGCTTTAATCGGGACTGGTTTTTATCTGAAGCAATCCATCAGTTATTATTACGCCCTGTACTTCAATAAGTCTACCCATAAAAAACTTCACAACAGCGAAAAAGAAACACTGAGAATTCAAAGGATACTGAGTGATAACCTTGATAAAACATATGGCTTTGATGTTTCTCACTATCAGAACCGTGAAGATATCAAATGGGACAGTTTAACTATAGGCAATAAAACCATTCCCCTGGAATTTGTGGTAATGCGTGCCACCATGGGAAATAAAAGTGCAGATAAGCATTTTGATGAATTTTGGGAGAAAGCCAAAAAACACAATTTGATTCGTGGAGCCTATCATTTTTACAGAGCTGATGAAGATCCAATCATTCAAGCCAATAATTTCCTGGCGAATGTAAAACTTGAAAGCGGAGATCTCCCGCCTATTTTGGATATTGAAAAAATTCCAAAGAGAAAGACCAATAAAAAATTAGTTGAAGATTTAAAAGTCTGGTGTAAAATTGTAGAGGAAACATATGGTGAAAAGCCCATTATCTATACCTATTATCATTATTACAAAGATTTCCTGAAGGGAGAATTTAAAGATTATCCTTTATGGCTCGCCAATTATAATGATGTTCCTACGCCTTCCCCAGATGATCAGTGGGACTTCTGGCAATTTACCGAAAACGGAATTGTTCATGGAATCAACACGAAGGTTGACCTTGATATTTATAATGGAAATACGTGGTCATTAAAAAGGCTTACATTAGATTAAAAAAAGGAAGATAGCTGATATCTACCTTCCTGATCTGTTTTTATATTTCATTCCTCCGGTTATAAAATACTCATAATCTCTTCCCAGGAGCCAACTCTTTTATAGGTTTCGTCTTCAATCAGTTCGTTATGAGGCTGTGTAAAGATGAACCTTTCTCCTTCAAAATGGTTTAGATTTTTGGGATAATCGTCAATCATTACATCGCCGGACACCACTCTTTTACTTCCGCAAAGTACGATCTGTTCCCAGCTGATAAATGGAAAATGTTCTGCCAGCCAATCATATTTTTCCCGTAAACTGTTAGGAAATTCCATTCCCGCAGAAACAATATATAATTCATATTTGTTATTAAGATATTCTATTGCTTCTCGGCTTCCTTTCATGACTGGTAAGGTTCTGAAAAATCCTATTTCATTTACATGTTTTTTGCCATTAGGAAATGATTCTATTTCAGGTTTTCCTGCTAAGCTGCTGATCTCAATTTCTGTTCCTGAGTCTCTTTTTTCAAATTCTATCAGCTGATGATAAACATCCGCCATTACCCCATCCATGTCGACAATTACTTTTTTCATTACTTTAAATCAGGTTTTATATTATTTTGTGATTGATTATTAACTCTTTTCAAATGTAGAAAATACTTTTTTCAGAAAATGGATACAGTCTATTAAAAAATTATAAATATTCTTTTTTCTTCAGGAATTTCCCGGAAATTTTATGGTTACATTTTTGTATTTTTGCAGCTTAGTTCAAAATTAAAATCAAACCATTAATTCCCAATGAATTACGTTTCTGCTGAAAACCTTACCAAATCTTATGGTATAAAAGTTTTGTTCAAAAATATTTCTTTTCACATCAATGAAGGAGACAAAATTGCTATTGTAGCCAAAAATGGAAGTGGAAAATCCACCCTTCTTAAAATTTTAATGGGTAAAGAAATTGCCGACAGCGGTAATGCAATTATTAATAAGGATATTCAGGTTGTTTTGTTTGATCAGGAAATTGATTTTGATCCAAGTCTGAATATAGAGGAATTCATGATGACTTTAGATTCCGCACCTATTCTGGCCTTAAAAAATTATCATAAATCCCTCCATTCAACGGATAATGAATTTATTGAAAAAGCATTAGCCGACATGGAAGCCCACAAAGCCTGGGATCTGGAAAATGAAATGAAACAAATTCTTTTCCAGCTAAAGATTACTGATCTGGAAGCTAAAATGGGAACTCTTTCCGGGGGGCAAATTAAGCGTGTAGCCCTGGCAAAGCTATTGACAGAGACCAGAGCAGAACACAGACATACTTTACTTATAATGGACGAACCTACCAATCACCTGGATGTTGACATGGTAGAATGGCTTGAAAATTATTTAAACAAGGCAAAAATCACTCTTCTTCTGGTAACTCACGACCGTTATTTTCTGGATAGCGTTTGTGACATTATCTGGGAAATGGAAGATGGAAATCTGTATACCCACAATGGTTCTTATGCTACGTATCTTGAAAACAAAATGATCAGAGAGGAAAACCTTAACGCTACCATTGATAAAGCCAACAACCTTTACAGAAAGGAGCTGGAATGGATGCGAAGACAACCTAAAGCGAGAACCACCAAATCAAAAAGCAGGATTGATTCCTTCTATGAAACAGAAAAAGTAGCAAAAACCGATACAAGAAAAGACGGCCTGGAGCTTGATTTTGAAATGAAGCGTTTAGGTAACAAAATTCTTGAACTAAAACATATTGATAAGAGCTTTGGCAGTAAAGTTCTTTTAAAAGATTTCAGTTACCAATTCCAGCGTGGCGAAAAAGTAGGAATTGTTGGAAAAAACGGGGCGGGTAAATCTACCCTATTAAATATTATCCAGGGATTTGAAAAGGCTGACAAAGGAGAAATTGAAACGGGAGAAACCATTTCTTTCGGATACTTTTCTCAGAAAGGGCTGACCTACAAAGAAGATGAGCGTGTTATTGATTTTATTAAAGAAATTGCTGAGTTTTATCCTTTGGCTAATGGGAAAAGTCTTTCTGCATCACAGTTCCTTAGATTATTCTTGTTTGATGATCAGACTCAATATAATCCTATTTCAAAATTATCAGGAGGGGAAAAAAGAAGATTACACCTGATGTATATTCTTTACCAGAATCCTAATTTCCTGATTTTTGATGAGCCTACCAATGATCTTGACCTTCCTACGCTTACTGTTCTTGAAAACTTCCTGCAACAATTCCAGGGATCTTTAATTATCGTTTCTCACGACAGATATTTTATGGACAGGATTGTAGATCATGTCCTTGCCTTTGAAGGAAATGGTAAGATCAGAGATTTTGTAGGAAACTTTTCTGAATATAGAGAAGCAAAAAGCCGTGAAGATGCTTTAGAAAAAAATGCGGCTGCAAAACCGGAACCGGCAAAAGAAATTGTATCTGCAGTTGAAAATGCATCTTCTTCTCAAGCTAAGAAAAGAAAATTAACATTTAAGGAACAAAGGGAATTAGAAACGATCGAAAAAGAAATGCCTGAACTGGAAGTACAACGAGGTAAAATTCTGGATCAACTTAATAATGAAACAGATTACGAAAAAATCGCCAAACTTTCCTCAGAACTGGAAACGGTCTCTGAAACATTGGAGAACCACGAGATGAGATGGCTGGAGCTCCAGGAAGAAATATAATAATAAAATATGAATGATGAGTTGATAACTAAATGAGCTTGAGTGTCGGAGAGTTTGAGTATAACTTTCCTCTATTTATTACTTGTCATTCAGCTTAAAAGTTGAAATCAACTCATCATTCATACTATATAATATATCCTTTACAACCTGATCACCTTTTCTTCTTTTGCACTTTTCAGGGAAGCATCAATGATTTTCATATTCTGAATAACTTCCTCTCCTGTTGAAGGCAAAGCATATCCGAATACGATGTGTTCGTAGATTTGTTGATAATAATCCATATAATTTCCAGCTTCACTGGAAGTTAATATTCTTTCCGTTTCTGCATTTTCATTTAGAACATTTAAGATTCCATCTGTATCCTTCAAAGGCTGAGTCCATTCTTTTCCGTACACAGGAATGGCCCCCGCTACCAATTCGTTTTCCTGATTATCGGTTCTTTCTTGCAGAAAAGTGCCTTTGTCTCCGTGAATTTTATAGGCGTAATGATCTTCCTTAATAAAGACAGATGATTTTAGTCTTACGCGTAACTCATCTTTGTAGAATAAGAGAATTTCAAAATAATCATTGGCAAACTCAGCACCTTTCATGGAGAACACATCAGCAAAAAGCTTTTCGGGATACCCGAAATAGTATACCGCCTGATCTACCAGATGTGCTCCCAGATCATGAAGCGAGCCGGAACCGATCTGATCCGGACTTTCTTTATGCTGCTTACCACTTGGAGTGGTACGGAATCTGTCAAAACGAATCTCAACTTCTTTAATATTTCCCAGCTTATTTTCATTGAGTATTTTTCCTACTTGTAAAAAGTCACGGTCAAATCTTCTGTTTTGATAGACACTCAGGAACAGTCCTTTTTCTTCAGCAAGTTTTACCAGTTCTTCAGCTTCCTCAACATTAACAGTAAATGGTTTTTCAACAATGATATTTTTACCGGCTTCTAATGCTTTTTTGGCGTACTCATAATGAGTTTGAACCGGCGTATTAATAATCACCAATTCTATATCTGCTTGCTGCAGCATTTCCTCTACCGAGCGATAGATCGTTGCTTCAGGATATTTTTCTTTAGACTCTTCTTTACTTCTTTCCACAATAGCAGAAATGAAAAATCCGGGATGTTCTTTTAAAAAAGGGGCATGGAATACCTTTCCACTCATTCCAAAGGCACAAAGCCCTGCTCTTACCAATTGCATAGTATAAATTTTATAACAAATATATTCATAAAAAACTGATGACGATGAATCTTCAACCCACATAGAAGCAATCTATTAGATAGCTGAAAAAGCATGATAAAAATCATAAATTTATTTTTATCTGTTCTAAACAAATACTTACATTTGCGCGTTATTTAAAACTGTTCTACATAAAAATAAAATGAAAAGACAACTACTTTCTTTAAGTCTTCTATTTACTGCTGTTTCAGTAAGCGCCCAGCTAAAAAACATTGAAGCAGATACCATCAGAACCCAAACTATTGAAGACATCAATCTTCACAAAACCGGAAACCCAAACCAGGCGAGAACATTATCTACGAAATCCAATTTGACGGTAATGGAAAACCCTCAGCCTATTGCCATTGTGACGCATGAGATTATTGAGCAACAGCAAGCCAAACAATTGAGCGATGTTCTTCAGAATATAAACGGGATGTATATAACTTCTTCCAGAGGAAATTCACAAGACAGTTTTGGGGGACGTGGTTTTATTTTGGGAAATGATAATATTTTTAAAAATGGAGCAAGAATAAACAGTGGTGTTTTCCCTGAAGTAAGTGGTCTTGAAAGAGTAGAAGTTTTAAAAGGAGCCAACGCAATGCTTTATGGAAATACTGCTGCCGGAGGTATTGTTAACATGATTACGAAAAAGCCTAAATTCAATTTTGGCGGAAGTATAGGATTAAATGGCGGAAGCTGGAATTCTTACAAACCAACAGTGGATATCTACGGGCCATTATCTAAAAATGTTGCTTTCAGAGTAAACGGAACTTACGAATATGCTGAAAGTTTCAGAGATGTTGTACAATCTGAAAAATATTACTTCAATCCTTCATTTTTAATTAATTTAAGTGAAAAATCACAATTAATTGTTGAGGCAGATTATCTTAAAAATGATTTCACCCCGGATTTCGGACTTGGATCTATTACTGAAAAAAACCAGAGCTATAGATTAAATGATGACCTTTCCAGAAACGTTTTCTTCGGAACTGACTGGCAATATCAAAATGTACAGCAAGCTTCTACGAATGTAACTTTTAATCATCAATTTAATGAAAGATGGTCTTTAAATGCTACTGCTTCTTACCAAAACTATACTAAAGATTATTTTTCTTCTGAAAGAGTTCAATGGGGATACAGCTCACCTACAGCTACCAGACTTTCATGGAACAGACCTTTTGGTAAAACATACAATGAACAAAACTATACTTCCGCACAGGTAAATGTAAACGGTGAATTCAATACAGGAAAAATCAACCATAAAATCTTGATTGGTTCTGATGCAGATTACAGCCAGGCAGATGCTTATACATATAATTTAGCTGCAACTTCTAATGTTTTATTTTTAGATGATCCTTCAACATGGGGAAGTGTTGATATGCCAAACTCTACTCTTAATACAAGAAATAGGATTAATACAAGAAGAATTGGAGTGTATGCACAAGATTTTATCAGCTTAACAAAACAACTTAAAGTAATTGCAGGTTTAAGATGGTCTTATGTAGAAAATATGCCAACATTGACTACTCGTTTCGCAACTAATGAAAAATTTGAAGTATCAAATTCCTCAACTTCGGATAATGCATTTTCTCCAAAAGTAGGGTTGGTGTATGCTCCTAATGAAAACCTTTCGGTTTTTGCAACGTATACCAATTCGTTTGCTTCAAACGCAGGATATACTTCAGATCAATTTAATACAGTAAACACTAATCAAACGGTTCCTCAAATTCAAAATCAGCTGCTTAATTTATCAAGACAAAGCATAAAACCATCAACAGTTGATCAATATGAAATTGGTGTTAAAAAGAATTTCTGGAACAATGCTTTAGCGGTTAACTTAACGGCATACCAGATTACGTACAACAATTATTATCAAACATATTGGTTCATTCCTTCAACTACACCCAATGCAGTACCTGTAAATTCAACAGATACAAATCTTAAAGAACTTGCAGGAAATATGAGAAGCCGTGGTATGGAACTAGACATTACAGGAAATCCGACAGAAAACTTATCTATCATCGGAGGTTTCTCTTATAACAATTCCGTATATATTGACACTCCTGAAAAGGGATATATTGAAAAGCAAAGATTGGTAAGAACACCAGCTACAACAGCAAATGTTTCCGTTTTCTATAAATTTACGAACTATGTAAAAGGTTTAAAAATCGGAGCAGGAATTTACTACATCGGAGACAGAATCGCAGGGTGGAATGATACAAAATCTACAAACTCAAGCAGAAACAATGTAACAAGAATGTTTGATTTAAAAGACTATACTACTGTTTCTTTATCAGTTGGATATGAGTGGAAGAAATTCTCTATCCAGGGAAGAGTGGGTAACCTGTTTGATGTGGTCAACTACAACGTTCACGAAAATTACTCCGTGAACCCTATCACGCCAAGAAACTATTATTTTACACTGACGTACAAGCTGTAAAAACAGATATATAAGTACCTCAACACTAAAAGTGGAAATTGCATTTCTTGCAGTTTCCACTTTTGAAATTTAAAAAAACAAACAAAAACGATATGGATAAGATTAAAGACACAAGAAGTTTCATGAGAATTACTCACCGCTATCTGGGGTATTTTCTAGCAGGTATTATGGCAGTATATGCCATAAGTGGAATTATTCTGGTCTACAGAGACACCGATTTTCTAAAGAGCGAAAAAAAGTATGAAAAGACTTTATCTGCCAACCTATCTGAAAAAGAACTGAAAAAGGAACTGAAGATGAAAGGACTTGAAGTAGAAAAAACGGAAGGTACCGTTCTGCATTTTAAAAAAGGAACCTATGATTCAGCTACAGGGGTAGCCAAATATTCTAAGATGGAACTCCCTTTTGTATTGGATAAAATGGTATCTCTTCACAAATCACAGTCCAAAGACGCTATTGCTCCTTTAAGTGTATTCTTCGGTGTTGCCCTTTTCTTTTTCGTTATCTCAAGTTTCTGGATGTTCAATCCTAAAACAAAGGCCTTTAAGCGAGGAATAAAGTTCACCGTGGCCGGATTGATTATTTCATTAATTCTTTTATTTATTTAAAAATTTAAATTCCGTTCAGAAAATTCACAAATATTTTAAATAATCAGAAGTTATTCTATTCACTTAACAGTTCAATAAATACAAAACTTCTATTCATCTAATTTTCAACAACTTTGATTCATTGTTATTTAGCTTTTTATGCATCTCATATATTATTATGAAATTAATAACAATAATGTTAAAAAAATGGATATTGCCATACTCTAATTATTAACACTTTTTTTGAAAAATTGTCTAAAATTAAGATTCTGGCACATTTATTGTTTTTTCTATAATTCGTGAATAATAAACATTTAATTATTAAAATAATAAATTATGAAAAGACTTATTTTAACAGGGATATTAGCGGTAGCAGGTTTAACAGCAACAGCAAACGCTCAGATTCAGAAAGGTAATTGGATGGTAGGAGGTAACCTGGCAGGTGCTAACTTCGGATTAAATAAAGGAGGAGGTTATGATTTTAACATCCAACCGAAAGGAGCTTACTTTATTGAAGATAACATCGCAGTTGGGGGATATGTAGATTTAGGTTTCAAAGGAGCTAAAGATGCACCCACTACTTTCACGTATAACGTAGGAGCATTAGGACGTTACTATCTTAATCCTGGGGAACAAGGAGTAAATAACCTATTACACCACGGAAGATGGTTCTTAGAAGGTAACTTAGGAGTTGGAGGAACTTCAATTTCTAAAGGAGGATCTTCTTCTAACGGACTTAACTTTGGATTTGGTCCTGGTTATTCATACTTCATTACTCCAAACATCGGTTTAGAAGGTTTGGTTAAATATGACGCTAACGCAGGATTCGGGAGCGGTGGATATACTAACAAAATTACTTTTGGTTTAGGTTTCCAGATTTATCTTCCAACATCTAAAGGAAACCAAATCATCAACGACGTTAAGTAATCATTGAATACTTATAAAAAAATGAAATCGGCCCGAAATGTATTTCGGGCCGATTTTCGTACAAATTAAAACTAAACTATAAAAAATCAAATAAATCATGTATTGGGTTGAGGAGTGTATCTTAAATAAGGTTTAATTTCTGTTACCCCTTTTGGAAAAATTTTTCTGGCGTAATCCGTAGAAATGCTTGGTGGGATTATAACATCATCACCGTTTTCCCAATTAGCGGGAGTCGCTACTGTGTATGCATCCACCAATTGCAAAGAATCCAGAACGCGTAATATTTCATTAAAATTTCTGCCTGTAGAAGCCGGATAAGTAATAATCAATCTTACTTTTTTAGCGGGGTCAATAATCAGTAAAGAACGAACTGTAGCTGTTGCTGAAGCATTCGGATGAATAAAATCATACAATTCTGAAATTTTTCTTTCTTTATCTGCAATGACAGGAAACTGCACTGTTGTATTCTGGGTTTCATTAATGTCTTTAATCCAGTTTTGATGATCTTCTACTCCATCTACACTTAATGCAATTACTTTAGTATCCCTTTGTGCAAATTCAGACTGTAATTTCGCAGTATAACCCAATTCTGTGGTGCAAACCGGTGTATAATCTGCAGGATGTGAAAATAAAATTCCCCAGGAGTCTCCAAGGTATTCATGAAAGTTAATTTCACCTAAAGAGGTGTCTGCCTGAAAATTGGGTGCTGTATCTCCTAGTTTAATTGACATAATACTTTGCTTTTGTTAGTCTACAAATTTAGTAGACTTTTTGATACTGGCAAAATTTTTGATGAAAATTTATATATTTAATTAAAAAAATAATCATGGAGAAAACCGGACTCAGCTATGTGGACCTTGTTTATAAGGTATTGGAAAACTGGTATGTGACATTTGCTGAACTTACTCCGAAGTTAATTGTCGGAATTTTAGTATTTACATTTTTTCTTATTACCAGTAAATATTTAAGTATTGCCGCCGTAAAATTATTTCACAAATTCTTTCCGAAAAGTAAAAAAGAAAGCTCTTTAGTAACGCTGGTAGGTGTATTCAGATTTCTGATTATGTTGATGGGAACATTTATTTCCCTTGAAATTATGGGCTTCAGCGGATTTCTATGGAAGTTTATAGGAAGTTTGGGAGTGGCCGGGGTTATTGCCGGGGTAGCTCTGAAAGACCTTGTTTCAAGTATATTTTCAGGAATGCTTATTGGAATTGATAAAGCATTTAAGGTGGGAGATTATATCACGATTGGTGCTCATTCCGGGACAGTGCAGGAAATTGGTTTTTTAACCACAAAAATCCTTACAGACGATGGAAAAAAAGCATATATTCCAAACCAGGTTGTTTTCAATGCTCCATTTTATAATATTACCGCATCACCACAGCGCAGGATTATTCTAAACTTTGAAATTCCGGCAGATGAAGATATCAGCAAAGCACAAAAAGGAATTCTTGATGTAGTTAAAAACCTTGATAATGTGGATAAACTGGACACTGCAGAAGTTATCTTTACTGATTTAAAGCAAGGTTCATTTAATCTACAGGTTAAATTCTGGATTAAGATCGGAGCTAATCTCGCTCAGGTAAGAAGTAAGGCTTATCTTAATATTAAAGAGCGGTTTGATGCAGATAAAATTCAACTGGTAACTCCTACGAGCATCAGTATAACGAATGGAGAGGCTACTTCACCTGAAAACCATCTGGATAAGTAACAAAAACGCATAGACAATAAAAACCAGTTTGAGGTGGTTTTTTTATGGTGACCGGTAAAAAACCTAACAGGTTTTTGAAACCTGTTAGGTTTACAGTAATCCAATTCCCCTCAAGTTAAAACTTTACCATTATTTTACTTGACCAACAAAAAAACCGCTTCACAAGTGAAACGGTTTTCTTATTTATCTGAAAATTTTAGATTATGCTAAAACTTCTTTTACTTTGTTTGCAGCTTCTTCTAAAGTAATTGCAGAGTGAACCGGAAGACCAGAGTCATCAATTAATTTTTTAGCTTCTACAGCGTTAGTTCCTTGTAATCTTACGATCAATGGAACCGGAAGGCTACCCATAGCTTTGTAAGCATCTACAACTCCTTGAGCCACTCTGTCACATCTTACGATACCTCCGAAGATGTTGATTAAGATTGCTTTTACATTTGGATCTCTTAAGATGATTCCGAAAGCAGTCTGTACTCTCTGAGCATCAGCAGTACCTCCTACGTCAAGGAAGTTTGCAGGGTTACCACCTGATAATTTGATGATATCCATAGTTGCCATTGCAAGACCAGCACCATTTACCATACAAGCAACGTTACCATCCAATTTTACGAAGTTAAGACCAGCTTCACCAGCTTCAACATCCATTGGATCTTCTTCTCTTGTATCTCTAAGTTCAGCTAAATCTTTGTGACGGAACAATGAGTTATCATCCAAAGTTACTTTAGCATCAACAGCGATAATTTTGTTATCAGAAGTTTTTAATACAGGGTTGATTTCGAAAAGAGAAGCATCAATTCCTGTGTACGCATTGTAAAGAGATGAAATAAATTTCACAAATTCTTTGAATGCATTTCCTTCAAGACCTAAGTTGAAAGCGATTTTTCTAGCCTGGAAACCTTGAAGACCAATAGCAGGATCAATCAATTCGTTGTGGATCAAATGAGGCGTTACTTCAGCAACGTGCTCGATATCCATACCACCTTCTGTAGAATATACGATGGTATTTTTCCCTTCAGCTCTATCTAAAAGAATAGAAACATAAAATTCTTTAGTTTCAGATTCTCCCGGATAATAAACATCTTCTGCAATCAAAACAGAGTTTACTTTTTTACCTTCAGCAGAAGTTTGTGGAGTTACCAACTGCATTCCGATGATATTCTGAGCGTTTTCTTTAAGTTTATCCATGTTTGGAGAAAACTTAACACCCCCACCTTTACCACGACCACCTGCGTGAATCTGTGCTTTTACAACCCAAGCCTGTGCTCCGGTTTCAGCAGTCAATTTTTCAGCAGCTGCTACAGCTTCGTCTACGTTATTGGCTACGAAACCACGTTGGATAGCTACTCCGTACTTTGATAAAATCTCTTTTGATTGATACTCGTGAAGATTCATATTATTTTTATTATTTTATTTAAAAATTTAAAGGTTGACAAATTTACTAAAAAGACATGGAAGTTCAAGTTTATTGACCTAAAATTTAAAGTCGGACCAACTTGATTTTTAACATATCTTTCAATTTTTCCCTATTCCTCCGCTAATTTCTCAGATTGAGATCCGATAAACGGAATTTTAGGAGCGAGGAAATATCCTGTAAGACTGGCAAACAATATCGGAACAAAATAGGTAAACCCGGTAAGTGTTCCCAGAATAATTGTTGTACTCATCGGGGTTCTCGTCACACAGGCGTTGATGGCTGCCATACAGCTTACAATAGCCAAAGTAGTATCTACAGATGGGAATAAATTATGGATAATCAATCCCAGAGTTGTCCCTACAAAGAACAAAGGAATGATAAAACCACCTCTCCATCCCGAAGTTACGGTTATGGCAATGGCCAATATTTTAAAAACAAGAATCACGATGAGGAAGTTTAAACCAAAATTTCCACCAATCAGCTGATTGATTTCATTGTGACCAAAATACCTGGTAATCGGGAAATTGTAGGCGATGATTCCTAGAATTACTCCTCCAACAAATGTTTTAACGTAAATAGGAAACTTTCTGTATTCAAAAACTTTCTTGAAGAATTTTACCACAAAAATAAAAATCCATCCAAAAAAAGTTCCCACGGCTCCAAATAGCGTTGCATATAAAAAGTCATACACTCCAGTATAATGGTAAGCCTTCAGATCCCAGGTTGCTCCGATTCCTAAATGGATAATCAATGCAAACATCAGATAACTGAAGCAGCTCGCCACCAAAGCCGGAATAATCGCTTTATAATATTCCACCGCATGTTTATGATGCAGGATTTCCAGAGAAAAAAGGCTTCCTCCAAGCGGAGCACCGAATAACGCCGTAAAACCTGAAGCCATCCCGGCAATACTTAAAGAACGCAGCTCCTCCCCTTTCAGTCTGAAAATTTTCCCCAGATAAGTTCCTGTAGAACCGGTGACCTGAACCAAAGGGGCTTCTGGTCCCAGACTTCCTCCTGATGCCACACAAAACAGTGAGGATAAAATCATTGAGGGATTATTTTTCGGATCCAGCTTTCCTTTATTGAATCGGATGTTGTTAACGATCAGATGAATTTCTCCGGGATCACCGATAAAGTGAATGACCAGACCTGCCAGTAAGCCGCAGATGGCCATGGTAGGAATCACCTGCCACCCTTGAAATTCAGCAAGAAATTCCGTAAAATGTTCCAATACAATCCAGTATCCACCGGCAATAATACCTCCTACAAGACCTGTAATGGCCCACATAAAAAAAGTACGGCTGAACACAAACGGATTGAATCTGATCGGTTGATCTAAAAGATTAAATGTTCGTATTAACCGTCTTCTTCTGTTAATCTTCATTATTTAGATCTTATTTTTAGCAAAGTAAAGAATAAGCATTCCCCAGCTTAAGATCATCATCAAACCACCAAGCGGCGTGATAGGTCCCAGGAATTTAAGGTTCATTCCCAGATAATCCTGCATGCTCAGGAAATAGATGCTTACTGAGAATAATAATGTTCCTGCAATCATTAAAATGGAAGTCCATCTTTCTGCAGAAGTTTCAAATTTCAAGATATACCCGATGATCAGCAGGAAAAATGCTGCATACATCTGATATCTTACTCCTGTTTCAAAACTTTCCAGTCTTTCTACAGCTAATATTTTCTTTAAAGCGTGTGCTCCGAAAGCACCAAGGATTACAGAAACCATTCCGTAAACTGCTCCAAAAATTAAAGTAATCGTTTTCATTTTATAACTCTTCTAATTCTAGGGTTAATTTCTTTTTTGTTTTAACATCCTGCCACGTCCCGGTCATTTTATTCCCATTCACCTCTGCTTCTACCTGCGCTCTTTGAACCCATTGACTTGTGGCATCATCATAATGATCATTTTCAACGATGGAAATGTGATTTCCTTTCATGTGCCCATCCCATTTGATCAGCTTTTTGCTTTTATCATACCAGTATTCAGCATTAAAGGAACTGATCCCGGATTTATCTTCAGCAGGATAGAACCGGCTGATAAGAACAGTAACCGGATATTTACCGTCTATTTTTCCTTTGTACAACTTATTTCTGAAACTGGTTGCATTAAGTTGCTCAGACCCTGAAACCAGATTTTTAGCATAAGGGCTCCAGTGTTTTTCAAGGTCTTTGTACGGAATTTCAATTACATGACTATCCAGCTCATCCAGAGCCCGGCTTGCATGATTAGAACATCTTCCAGCTACAAAGGTTAATTTGTCTTTTCCGAAAAAATATCTGATATACTCCAGCGTATGATCTGTAAAACAGCCTTCATAAATTGCGATCTGGTCTTCAACCTCTCCTGTTGGATCTTTTTCAGCTTTCAACTTGATAAGAAAATCAGAAATTCTTTTTTTTACTCCTTTCTGAATAATTCCTTCAACAATTTTCACTGAATTGGGTTGAAATAAATCTTCCGCATTAATAAAGTTTCCTGTTCTTAAATCAAAATTCTTCCAGACAGCAAAACTTTCAGGATATGCGCCTGAAGCCTCACCATCCATACCAATCGTCAAAATATTTTTGGGGGTTTCAATCTTTTCCCAACTGTTAAAATAAACATAGTTGGAATAAGAAGTTTTTCCGGTAGACACCAGCTTGGAAGGACTTACCGGTGATCCCGGAATATACTCAAGCTCGTTTACCTGAAGAAAAGTATTGATCTTATTTTCTACATTGGGATGCCCCGGATACGAAATTACCGGAAATACGAAATCTTCGGTTTTGGGTGACAAATCACTAATTTTCACATTTTTCTGCTGTGAAAAGCCAAGACCGGAAACCAACAGGAAAAATACAATACTCTTCTTCACTATTTTGATTTTAAATACATTAAAATAAACTTGGCCACCAATGTGGAAATTCCCAGTATGATAAACATATTGGCAAATCTCTTGGAACTTCTGAACCCAACGTTATTGGTTTTCTTTAAAAAGAATCCAAAAAGGAGGAATACTATTGGCAAAATGATCTGTAACATTAGTTTCCTCTCATTCTGTTAAATTCATTGATCACCTCGTGGTGGCTCACTGTCTTATCTTTGAAGTACGTCACAAAATGTTGTTTTTCTTCTTCAGTAGCTCCCAATTGATTGAGAATATTTAACAGGTGCATTTTCATATGCCCTTTCTGAATTCCTGTGGTTACCAAAGAACGTAATGCTCCAAAGTTCTGAGCAAGTCCTGAAACAGCCAGAATACTCATCAATTCCTGCGCTGAAGGCTTTCCGAGAAGAGCCAAAGAGAATTTTACCAATGGGTGAAGATTTGTTAATCCACCTACCACTCCTACAGAAATCGGAAGATCGATCCAGAATCTGAAAACTCCGTTATCTGTGGTGCAATGGGTCAATGATCGGTATTGCCCGTCTCTTGCAGCATAAGCATGTGCACAGGCTTCCGTAGCTCTGAAGTCATTTCCTGTAGCAATGACTACAGCATCTACTCCATTCATAACGCCTTTGTTGTGAGTTGTTGCGCGGTAAGGTTCAATCTCAGCAATAGTTACTGCCTGTTTGAACTTTGAAGCAAATTCTTCAGGAGAAATTCCGCTGTCATCTTTTAAATCCTCCATTTTACAGGAAACCTCAGCTCTTACGATACAGTCTGGAGTAAAATTGGAAAGAATATTCATCACAATCTGTAACGAATTTTTTTCTTCCTGAGTAAAGTCTTCACTGGTGGCTACTTCCTGTCTCAATGTTTTTCCAAATTGCTCAAGACATGAATTGATAAAGTTGGCTCCCATAGAATCTACTGTATCAAAGCTGGCTTTCAACTGGTAGTAATTTGGCATTTCTGCTGTTTTATCAACCAGGCTGATATTTAAAATACCACCGCCACGTTTTCTCATATTCGAGGTGATATCTTCTGTGGTTTCCAACAGTTTTTTCTTTAAACTGAAATTAAAGAAATGTAATAATTTATGGGGTTCAACATTGAAAATAAAATGGGTATGTCCTAATTTTTCATTATTGATGATGGTTGTTTTAAAACCTCCCTTATCGATCCAGAATTTTGCTGCTTTAGAAGCTGCTGCCACTACTGAACTTTCTTCAACAGCCATTGGTAGAGCCAATAGCTTTCCATCAATTAAAAAGTTCGGAGCAATTCCGTAGGGCATATAAAAATTGGAGATGGTATTTTCTGAAAACTCCTCATGAAGTTTCTGCAGATCTGCATCATCATTCCAATATTGTTTTAATATATTTTGGTATTCCTGATTTCCTTCAAGATATTCGTTTACGAGCCAGTCGATTTTCCCCTGCTTTGGAAGCTTGGAAAAACCTTCGATTGGTTTATGATTCATATATAAATATTTATTTTTTTAAAGGTTATATGCAATCGCGTCGTTTTTCATTCTTATTTGTGCCTACAAATCATGGCGATTTCATGATATAAACTTTAATGAGCCGTAAATATAATGATTTTGAGGCTCTTTTTTGTTGATAACTTCCATGAAAAAAGTTTGACTTTTATCAATTTTGGAACTAAATTTAAACAAAATATAAAATACATTACGATACAAATAATATCAAACATTTTACTCTATGAACTTTGAACGCCTTAAAGAAAAACTCGAAATCCTTGCAGACGCAGCAAAGTATGATGTGTCATGTTCTTCAAGCGGTGGTACGAGGAAGAACAAAAAAGGGGGTTTGGGTGACAGCTCGGTAAGCGGAATCTGCCATACCTACACTGAAGATGGAAGATGTGTTTCCCTTCTTAAAATTCTATTGACGAATCATTGCATTTATGATTGTGCGTATTGTGTATCGAGAAGTTCTAATGATATAAAAAGAGCTGCATTCACCGTTGAAGAAGTGGTAGATCTTACCATTAATTTTTACCGTAGAAATTATATCGAAGGATTATTTCTAAGTTCAGGAATTTTCAAAAATGCAGATACAACTATGGAGCGGCTGGTTCGGGTAGCCAAAAAACTTCGTCTGGAAGAAAATTTTAATGGATATATCCACCTGAAATCAATTCCCGGAGCGAGTGCTGATCTGATGCAGGAAGCAGCTTTGTATGCAGACCGCCTGTCCGTTAATCTTGAAATTCCTACCGAAAGCGGATTAAAATTACTGGCGCCTGAGAAAAACAGGGAGGATATGCTGAGTCCAATGCGTTACATTCAGAAAGGAATCAGTCAATATGAAGATGAGAAGAAAATTTTAAAGAAGGTTCCCAAATTTGCTCCGGCAGGACAGTCTACCCAGATGATTGTAGGAGCCACCAATGAAAATGATCTGCAAATTATCAAAGTGGCTGATCATTTTTATAAAAATTTCAACCTGAAAAGAGTTTATTATTCCGGATATGTTCCGGTTTTGGAAGATAAACGGCTTCCTTCTTTAACCACCGAAGTTCCGATGCTTCGTGAAAACAGATTGTATCAGTCGGATTGGCTGATGAGATTTTATGGTTTTAAAGCAGAAGAAATTTTAGATCCTGAAATTCCTTTTCTTGATCTGGAAGTGGATCCGAAATTAAGCTGGGCACTGCGACACCTGGATCAGTTTCCGGTGAATATCCAAACTGCTGATTATCGAATGATTTTAAGAATTCCGGGAATTGGTGTTAAATCTGCACAAAAAATAATCAGTGCAAGACGTTTTCAGGTGTTAAGCATCGATCATTTAAAACAGTTGGGTGCAGCAGTAAACCGGGCAAAATATTTTATTGATTTTACTGCAGGAAATGCTTATTTAAGATATTTAACGGATAAAAATTTCAGAAAACTACTGGTAGGAGGAAGTTCTTCAAAGTTTCACAACCAGTTCTCACAACAATTGAGTTTATTTTGATTTTAAACTGAAAATATGACAACCCTACTCTACGACGGAAGTTTTGAAGGTCTTTTTACTGCGATATTTGAAGTTTTTGAATACCGTTATCGTGATGTGGAAATCGTGAGTAAAGAAAAGTTCCATCAGGAAAATATTTTTGCTAAAATTCATGAGGTTATTACCCAGACCGAAAAGTCAGAAAGAGTTTTGAATAAACTGGAACAAAGCATTCTAAAAAAGGGAATTCATCAACTTTTAAAAGTTTTCTTGTCTGAAGATTCTGAATTGGAAAAATTAATTTTATCTGTAGTACAAAAAACGGTAAGGCATCCTGAAATAAATATTCTTGAAAACTTTGCAGATCCTAATATTTTAAAGATTTCAAAAATCTGTAAGTCGGTAGATCGGGAACGACATAGAATGACCGCCTTTGTTCGTTTTGAAAAAATGCAGGACGGAATCTTTTTCGCCCAAATAGATCCCGATTTTAACGTTTTGCCATTAATCAGAAAACACTTTAAGGATCGATATCAGGACCAGAGATGGATGATCTATGACCTGCGCAGAAATTACGGAATTCTCTATGACCTTGAGAGCTGTGACTTTTTTTATCCTGATGGATCACTGGATCTGAATCATTATCAACAAAAATTTCATGATGAAGAAAAAAACTATCAGGTATTGTGGCAGCGGTACTTCACCAAAACAAATATTGTTGAGAGGAAAAATATAAAACTCCATGTTCAGCATGTTCCGAAACGATATTGGAAATATCTGACGGAGAAATGGTAGTTCTTATCTTCGAAGATTTCTTAACCATTATTTTTTCAGGAAGAAAACTGAGGAAAGACGGGGAAAATCCTCACATTGTGGATAATTTTTTTACATCAATTAGAAACACACATTCTAAAAATGCTTCTGCCACAATGATCATTCAATATTCTAATTACCATATGTTTATAATACTCCACAATCAACATTTCCATATTGTGGATAACTTTTTCTATAATAAAATACCAATGTTACATTGTACAAACTCCGATTACAAGGAATTTACATAACAATCTTATTGACAGAAAACTATATGGGAAAATAATTCAAAAAACGGGATATTGTGGATAACTTTTAAATTACCACAGAGAACACAGGTTTGCACAGATGCATACCTAAGAAGAATTTAAGACAAACCGATTTTTTTGGATTTTATTTTGCCACGAATAACACAGATTTTCGCGAATCTCTATTTTAAATCTTTTTGAATATTACAAAATTTATATATGGATAACTTTTAATTGACCACAAAGGGCACAGATTTTCACAGATGGCTATAAAAGAATTTACAGGAGCTGTAAAAAATATTCTTGAATTTTACTTTGCCACGAATAACACAAATTTTTACGAATTTTTTATTTTAATCTTTTGAGTAGCTTTTGAAAATTCATATTGTGGATAACTTTTCTCCATTGCGGAGGGATCAAAATTACAAGAAACAGTTTCTATTGGGATAACGCATATAAAACTAAATATCAAATATTTATAATCTGCATCATTTAACAATTCCATATTGTGGATAACTTTTCTATAATGAAACACTGATATTGCATTATACAAACTCCCATCGTCAGGAGTTTACATAACAATCTCATTGACAGAAAAGTGTATGGAAAAATCATGAAGAAAATAGGATATTGTGGATAACTTTTAATTTACCACAGAGAGTATAGGTTTTCACAGATGGGTATTCATGAAAAATTTATTACAAACTGATTCTTTTGGATTTTAATTGCCACGAACAACACAGATTTTTACGAATTTTTATTTTGAATAAAATAATATAGTCTTTTCAAAAATTTATTTTTTTATTTCATAATGGTTCGTAAGGCTCTTTTAACAATATACTTTGTTTCTTTCGTTGGACTTTCCCTCAGCCATCCATCACAGACTTCAATGACAAACTCAGGTTGTGATTTACTGACATCATTCAACCAGTTTCCTACGCTATCCTGTACATATCGTGATGGGTCTGATCGTAGAGGTTCTAAAATTTCCAATCCCAATCCTGGGTTTTGTTTTAATTCGGCAATATGTTCACACCAAACTCCTCGCGGTCGGGTAGATTCGCTGGCGAAGCGTCGTACATACTCATTTTCATGAGTAGTCCATGTTGATAAAATTAATATCGTCTCAGAAATATTTTTTGCGATATCAGGACGTACGGTCATCCAACAAATTTCCCTTACCCCAAAATGTTGGTCGGAAGCGAACTCCTGTATTCTCTTCAACTTTTCTTTAAGGCTTAATTTACTATTTCTTCCAATCATATATGCAGCCCAGCAGCGAACCAGATCTGATTGGTGAACAAAAAGAGCGGATACCCATTCTTCATCCTTATTTTTTATCACCTGATCCAACAAACCCATTCCTATCGCCTCATTAACGGTATTGACCGTTTGCTTTTTCAACTCCCTTACTTTTTTTAAGACAGGCTTAAGATACCCTTCTCTATGATGCTGATGAAGTAAGTTTTCCAGCAGCAGCTTCTGATCTACTGCCAGCCATTCTGTAAGATTGGCAGTTTCCATTTCACCTTTGTTTAATTGCAGTAAAATTTCGGCTGGTATATCCTTTATAGAACGGACTCCTTTTCTCTTTTCGGTCATAATATTGTAATCATTATCTTTACAAAAGTCTGAAACAAAGTCAATATAAGCAATACCGCATATTTTTCACCCATAGGGATAAAAAAGTCAATTTTATGGAAACAAAGGGAAGAGCTGAAGAAAATAAAATCTGTCCACTGGAAGTTGCAGTAAATACGATTAGTGGAAAATGGAAAATTCCTATTGTTTGGCAAATTAATGAAGGAAAAAAACGCCCTAGTGAATTTCTGCGTGGAATCGCGAAAGTAGACCGGAGAGTCCTTAATCAACAGCTTACAGAAATGGTTGAGGATGGTATTCTGACCAAACAATCTTTTAATGAGCTCCCTCCCAGAGTTGAATATACACTGACTGAGCTTGGTGAAAAGCTGGTTGCTATTTTATGGCAGCTGAATGATTGGGGAAAACTGCTGATTCCTGAAGAAAGAAATTTCGAAAATTAATAGGATATTTTAATTTTCACAGACTGTCGGCAGACGCAAGATTATTCTAAATAGAACGTTTTATATAAGGCGCAGAATTTTATCTTCGATAAAATTATATACTGTGAAAAATCGCTAAAAACACTTATACATCTTTTGTTTCTTAGCGTTTTTCAATAAAACCAAAGGCGTGGAAACTCACAGTTCAATATCTCATAAAAAGTCTCATATTTGTAGTGACATCAAAAAAAACTAAACATGAAAAAAATTATTTCGGGACTGCTTGTTACCAGTATTTTCATGGGGTGTATCAAGGAGAAGACCTCATCTCAAAACGACTTGCCTAAAACTAAGGATTTAGTTCAGGAAAATACAGTTTCTATTCATAAGGATAAAAATACCATTAAAGAAAGATTTTCTGCACCGAAAGGTTATGAATGGATTGATGAAGAGCCAGATTCTTTTGGATATTTTATTGAAACTTTTAAACTAAAACCCTACGGAAGCCAGATTTTGAGGTATGATGGCGTTCCCATTTCTACTCAGCATCTTCATGAGGCTGTCTTTGATATTGATACCGGAAATAAAGATCTTCAACAATGTGCTGATGCAGTGATTCGTCTGAGAGCGGAGTATTTGTATACAACTAAAAAATCGGATGACATTAAATTTCATTTTACGAGTGGTGATCTGCTTAGCTGGAATGATTATAAAAACGGTACCAGAGCCTTTGTGAATGGCAATTCTGTAAGTTTCAGAAAAACTGCGGGTTTTGATAATTCGTATGAAAATTTCAGAAATTATCTTGATCTGATCTTTAATTATGCCGGAACTATTTCTTTAAACAAGGAAACCAAACCGGTGACTAAAAATGAAGATTTAAAAACAGGTGATATTCTGATTACTCCCGGAAGCCCCGGGCATGTGGTATTTATTGCAGGAGTTTGTGAAAATCCAAAAGGTGAAAGATTATTTTTATTAGGTGAAGGTTTCACTCCGGCGCAGTCTATTCACTTATTATCCAATCCATTCAATAAAAACATTTCTCCCTGGTATACCATTGATGTGAATGCACCGGAAACCCAAACGGCGAGATATATTTTTAAACCTACAAATTTCAGAAGCTTTTAATTGTATATATTCAAAACAATTGGAAAGTTACTGCTATAATCTGAACTTGTTTTTGTAAATTTGTGTTCGTAATTTTTTACTAGATGAAAGAAAGTGCTGTAAAAAAGATTGCAGTTCTTACTTCAGGAGGAGACTCCCCAGGTATGAATGCTGCATTAAGAGCGGTAGTAAGAACCGCCAACTACTATAATATCGACTGCTATGGAGTAAGGGAAGGCTACAACGGCCTTATCAACAATGATTTCCTAAAAATGGGAGCCCGTTCCGTTAAAAATATAATCAACCAGGGTGGAACAATTCTAAAGTCTGCCAGATCTGCTGAATTCAGAACAAAAGAAGGCCGTCAGAAAGCTTATGACAATTGCATAAAGCTTGGAATAGACGGATTGGTATGTATTGGTGGAGACGGTACTTTTACCGGTGCCAAGGTTTTCAATGAAGAATTCGGAATCAGAGTTATTGGAATTCCGGGAACAATCGACAACGATATTTTTGGAACTGATAATACCATCGGGTATGACACTGCATTAAATACTGCAATGGATGCGATTGATAAAATCCGTGATACTGCAACTTCTCACAACAGAGTTTTCTTTGTGGAGGTAATGGGACGTGATGCTGGATTCATTGCATTGAACAGTGGATTGGCAGCCGGTGCTTTGGATATTTTGATCCCTGAGAAAAAAGACAGTATTGATGAGCTTTTCGCGAAATTCAGAAATGCTGAAAAAACAGGAAAATCCTCAAGTATTGTAGTGGTAGCGGAAGGTGAAAAATTAGCCAACGTTTACGAACTTGCAGAAAAAACGAAGAAAAACTTCCCTGATTACGATATCCGTGTAGCTATTTTGGGGCATATGCAGAGAGGAGGTTCTCCGAGTTGTGCCGACAGAGTTCTGGCGAGCAGACTTGGATATGGTGCCGTAACAGGATTAATGGAAGGACAAACCAATGTAATGGCGGGAATGCGTTCCAACGACTTGACGTATACCCCGATAGAAGAAGCCATTAAAAAACATAATGAAATCAATAAAGATCTTTTGTTGATCTCGGAAATTTTAGCACTCTAAATTATTTTTTAAATCTAATAAAAACAAACTATTATGTCAACAATTAAAGTAGGTATCAACGGTTTTGGTAGAATTGGACGTCTTGTTTTCAGAGCAATGACTGAAAGAGACAACATTGAAGTTGTAGGAATCAATGACCTGATCAATGCAGAATACATGGCTTACATGTTAAAATATGACTCTGTACACGGGATTTTCCCAGGTGAAGTTTCTGTAGAAGGAAATGATCTTGTGGTAAACGGAAAAAGAATCAGAGTAACTGCAGAGAGAGATCCTAACAACTTAAAGTGGAATGAAATCGGTGCAGACTATATCGTAGAATCTACAGGTCTTTTCTTATCTAAAGATACTGCTCAGGCTCACATCAACGCAGGTGCAAAGAAAGTAATCCTTTCGGCTCCTTCTAAAGATGATACTCCAATGTTCGTAATGGGGGTAAACCACAAGGAACTTACTGATGATATCAAAATTTTATCAAACGCTTCTTGTACGACTAACTGTTTAGCTCCTTTAGCTAAAGTTATTCACGATAATTTTGGAATCGTAGAAGGTTTAATGACAACTGTACACGCTACAACAGCTACTCAAAAAACGGTTGATGGTCCTTCAGTAAAAGACTGGAGAGGTGGTAGAGCTGCGCTAAACAACATCATCCCTTCTTCTACAGGTGCTGCTAAAGCGGTAGGAAAAGTGATCCCTTCATTAAACGGAAAATTAACAGGTATGTCTTTCAGAGTACCAACTGTAGACGTTTCTGTAGTAGATTTAACAGTGAGGATTGAAAAATCTGCTTCTTATGAAGAGATCTGTTCAGTAATCAAAGCTGCTTCTGAAGGTGAATTGAAAGGTATCCTAGGATACACTGAAGATGCAGTAGTATCTCAGGATTTCGTTGGAGATAAGAGAACTTCTATCTTCGATAAAGATGCTGGTATCATGCTTTCTCCTAACTTCGTAAAACTTGTTTCGTGGTATGACAACGAAATGGGATATTCTAACAAGTTAGTTGATATGCTTGTACACGCTGCTTCTTTATAATTAGCAATCAGTAATGAATCATATAAAACCTTCCCGGTGGGAAGGTTTTTTTATTTTAGACTCCAGACTCTTAATTGTTGTCTATTTTACTATCCTGCAGTTTAGATATCACAGTGCTTAATTTATTATTATCAAATTTGAGACTGGCAATCCCGCTACTGCTATTTAATAAATTTATAATCCTGGAAATGTAATTATTATATGAATCAATAAAAGAATTTTTATCAATATCAAAGTCGGGCATTTTATTAATAAGCCTTTTGGCAACAAGTACTTTTTCCGAATTATTAATGTTTTTTAATTGAGAAGTATTTAAAGTAGCATCATTTTGTATATTGAACAACTCTTCTATTTTTTTATTCGGATTATCTCCCTGTTTAATATCTAATGTTGTAAATAAATTATTTCTGTAATTTTTTAATCTTCTATATTGCGCATTAATGTCATTTCCGTATATGATAAGTTTAGTTTCATAATCGGTAATTTCTTTATCAAACTTCGAATAAAAATTAATATGAGGCTGTAAACTATTAATGAATTCATTTAAATTTTCCTGTTTAATTTTACCATCATCAAATGTTAGAGCTTGTTGCAAAACATTATTAATCAGGGAGCCTATCGGATTAGAAGTCAGCACCCCAGATACAAGTGGACTTACCACTTTATCAACAATATTTGAGAATATTGTTTTTTTACTATCATTAAAATTCTTTGTTAAAATGTTCTTACTATTAGCTGCAATGATGTCTGTAAAACTTGTACCTAGCGCGTTGCTGGTGGGACTTATGAGAGTAGCAATGGTTGTACCCGACAATGCAATTTTATAGGAATTCTGATATTCTTTTATCTGCCTCTCAAGATTATCTATTTCTTTTATATTGCTTAGCAATATTTCATAATTGTTTTTGTACAAAGCTTTTTGAGCGTTTAATGTTTCAATCCCAATTGCTTTTACAATGCTATCATTCCTTTTTTGCAATTTTTCATTCTCCTTTTTCATATCATTATAAGAATCGCTTAATGCACTTGCATTCTTCTCTGAATTCTCAAGATTATTTTTTGCGTTGGTTATAGTATTCAACGTACTGTCACCGGTTTGTGCAAGAATCTGAATTTGAAAAAAAAGAAATACAAACAGGCAAAACATTTCTTTCAAACTTTTTGCTTTCATGGTTATACTGTTTTATGGTTAAGAATTTTTGATTGGAATAGCAACTTTGAAAATTTCAGTCCTCATGAAACTATTAATAAACTGAGCTTCCATCGTTACTAATTCCACATAAAGCTACAACACTTTCCAACCTTATAAAATACCGCAAAAGGGTGATTTTTAACATATTTTGATTAATTTTAGGAAAACATTAACCATGAATAAAAAATATCTTACCAATGCTAAAAAACTCCATCCCCTCATCAAAGTATGGAATAAGTATCCTGAGATTTTACAAAATGACAACAGAATTTTACCCGCTCCCTCTGTTGAAGAAATCATCGGAGAAATATTTTCTCCCGGAAGGTTTTACTATTATGTTATTAATTTTGCAGACAGCACTATTTCCTGCTACCATGATGATATTCTACTATTGCATGGGCTGAAGAAGCACCCTGTTCACCTTAAAGAAATTATAGATCTCATTCATCCTGAAGATCTGGAATTTGTCATGGAAGCTGAAAAAATGTCTATTGAAAAAATGAAAGAAATTAATGGCTTTGATTATCAACAGGAGCTAAAAACCAGCTATTGTTTCAGGATGAAAACCGCCAAAGGCAATTATGAACTGTTTCATCATCAGGCACTTCATACCTATAAAGATGAAAACGGAAGACTGATGCAGGCCATTAATATCCATACCAATATTGATCATATTACGCATCAAAATTCTTATACCGTTTTAGTTTCCGGAATCAATGGACGAAAAGATTTCCATCAGATGCAGTGGGCTAAGTGTCCTAAAAAACAAGAATCAACACCTGTTATTTTTACAAAAAGAGAATTGGAAATTATTATTTATATCGCCAAAGGGTTTTCGGCGCGGGAAATTTCTGACTTTTTGAGCATTTCCGAAGAAACTGTAAGGACCCACAGGAAAAATATTTTAAGAAAATCCAATTGTGGAAATTGTTCAGAACTTGTTAAATCAGCTTTTGAATGGGGATATTTATAATGATCTGACTTATTATACGACTGACAAATCTCAGCAATGAATTTCGGTGTAAAACTTGTATTTTTAATACAATGGAACGAACAAGACTACAACCACGATTTAAAGATGCGGTGCACTTCAGGGACTTTTGGGAAAAAGGCAATGGGAGGCAATTAATTCAGTTTTCCGAAGCGGAAGTGAGCTTTAAAGATTTTGAAAAATTTTCATCTTTCTTTTATCATGTGGATGAAATGGGAGATCAGGTTGTAAAAGATGTTTATTTCAAACAAAAATTTCATGAAGCTTCAAAACAAATAGAAGGATATATCCGAAATGGAGTTTCTCCAACAGACGATGTTCCTGAAAGTGTAAAAAAATTATTCTTACAAACACAGAATATCCCTGAGTGGTTAGATTATAACTTATTAAAAAGCGGTGCTGAGCTATGCATGAGGAGTAATCTTGACTCCCTCATTTCATTAAGAGACTATTGCCTGATCGGAGGGTATGATTATGCCTATCTTAACAAGCCTCTTATTGCTACGGAAGCATTAAAAAAAGGAGCAGTAAAGCGTCTTTCGGAAACACTTGATTTTTGGGTAAATGCTACTCGCTATAATGCATTGGAAATTCATGCAAAAGGTTATGAATTTGCCATAAAAACAAGATTGATTCACTCCTACGCCAGGCTTTCCATTAAAAAATATTATCAACAATGGGACACTGAAAACTGGGGAGAGCCTATTAATTCATGGGATATGATGGCCACATATATTGGTTTTAGTCTCATTTTTCTTCACAGCCTTCAAAAATTGGGAAATACTTTTTCTAAAGAGGAAGAACAGGGAATCTTTCATTTATGGAAATATGTAGGATATTTACTGGGAATTCCGGAGCAGCTTCTTCCGAATGATAAAAAACAGGCTACCGAATATTTTTATGTATGGACGTCCGTTCAACCGCCTTCTGATAAAGATTCTGTGCTTCTTGCTCATTCTTTACTGGATGAATCCCTGGAAAACCCTATTCTCAAATTTGAATTCCAGAGAAAAAACCTCAGATATCTGCACATCTGTTGTACCTGGTTTCTATTGGATGATGAAGTTTGTAAAAGATTACAGATTCCTGAGGTTCCCAATAAAAAGCTATTCCCAAATTCAAAGATACTTTTCAACAAAATATATGACAGCTTAGTAAGCCGTAATGCCAGAATAAAACGGGGAAATAAAGATCAGATGAAGGTATTGAAGGATTATCTGAACATCACTAAAAATTCAAATTTTCATTAAAAAACTTCACCCGAAAATTTATTCCTTACCCTTCGTAGAAAATATTTCAATCTTTATTTTTCTTCAAAATTACCCGAAGAAAGTTTGGTGCTTCTGAAATTCCAAAGTAAATACAATAAAAATAAAACAAACCAGACACTCATCACAACGATAATGAAAATCCCTGTGATGGAAGGATGAAAATAATTCGGTTTATAGAACAAGCGATCAAGGGTTGTAAACTTTTCTTTTAGGCTGTTTCTTTCGTAAGTATTTCTTATACCATTTAAAGGTTCCTGATAATGATCCCGATAATAAAAAACGTCTTTAGTCAGATCTTTCGGGACAATCTGCGTTTCTATATTGTATTTTTTGAAAAGAACGTCTAGCTTCTGAAATGAGGAAAGCAGGGAATCCTGGCTATATTTATAAAGTAAGTTGTACCTTTTTACTGCATTTTGATATTGCTGTTGTCGTTCAGGAACTTGATGCAATGGAGAGAACAAAAGTTTGTTTTCAAGAAAAATGCACATTTTATCGTCATATTGAGGATGTACTTCCATTCCTTGAAATATAATTTCGGTACTATCCCCAATCTCCTTTTTAGAAATAATTCTTTTTTCCAACTCCTTACTATCAAGTCCTAGCATGTCAAGTACCGCTCCCGCTTTATTGTCTATTTTTTGATGATCAGCACTTAGCATTCGTAGTGTATCAATACTGTAATACCTGGATTCCGTCGTTGATGAATACTCATTACTATTACCCGGATCATAGTACACTGTATCTCTCACTTCAAATACTGGGTAAGGTTTGGGATATAAAATATTTTTGGGATTAAACAGGTTCTCTGAACTGTAGGAAGTATAGTTGTATAAAAAGGGCTGTAAGACATTCACCAACGTTTTATCCTTATTAAGAGTCTTTTCATGTAAGTCAGTTCGTAGTTTTGCATTGAACCCCAAACTATAACTCACAAAAAAAGTCAGGGATAAAAAAGAGACTAACAGAAGGATCATACCCATTCCTAATTTCTTTGAAAGCCCGCCTTTGTTTCCGGAGTGATTTCTAAGCAGGAAAATAACAAAGAAAAACAAAAAAATACCGGATACAAAAAAGTGCGAAATGGAGACATCATCATAAAATTTGAACCTGTAAAATTCTGTATATATATTAATGTCCTTAAGACCTTTAAATTTTATAAACCCGTACACAAAATAAGCCAGATGGATTACAGTCAGTACAGCAAAAGATTTGATCAGGAATAATTTTAATTTTCTGTCCATAGAATGATCTTTGAAAAACAATGTTTTAAATTAAGCATTTTTTTATATTGAGTGGACAAAACTCTTGTAAAGACCTGAATAACCATAAATCATTCGTTCCACAACCGCTTCCAACGGGAACTTCTTGCCTTAAATTTATTTTTTCATTATTCCTTACCCGTATGTTATACATGTATCTCGTTATGAATAACATCAACCTCAAAATTTTATCATTTTTTAACTCTAAAAACCAGTTTCAGGGATAAATAATATTAGTTTTTGATTTTTAAATTATGTATTTTTGAGAAATTATTTTAATAGAGATGAGTAACATTGATGATAAGAAAAAAGCACTCGCATTAGTGCTTGACAAGTTAGATAAAACATACGGAAAAGGAACGGTAATGACTTTAGGTGATGAATCTATTGACAATACAGTAGAAGTAATTCCCTCCGGTTCTTTAGGATTAGATATCGCATTAGGTATCGGCGGATATCCAAAAGGAAGAATCATTGAAATATATGGTCCTGAATCTTCAGGTAAAACAACATTAACACTTCATGCTATTGCCGAAGCTCAGAAAGCAGGTGGTATTGCTTCCTTCATTGATGCGGAGCACGCTTTCGACAGAACATATGCTGCAAAACTAGGAATCGATTTGGAAAACCTTATCATTTCTCAACCGGATAATGGTGAGCAGGCTTTAGAAATTGCTGATAACCTGATCCGTTCAGGAGCAATTGATATCGTAGTTATTGACTCTGTAGCAGCTCTTACTCCAAAAGCTGAAATTGAAGGGGAGATGGGAGATTCCAAAATGGGTCTTCATGCAAGATTGATGTCTCAGGCATTAAGAAAGCTTACAGCTACCATTTCAAGAACGAAATGTACGGTAATCTTCATCAACCAGTTAAGAGAGAAAATCGGGGTGATGTTCGGAAATCCTGAAACGACTACCGGAGGAAATGCTCTTAAGTTCTATGCTTCTGTAAGAATTGATATCAGAAAAGCAAGCGCCCCAATCAAAAATGGAGACGAAGCAATCGGAAGCCGTGTGAAAGTGAAAATTGTGAAAAACAAAGTAGCTCCACCATTCAAAATGGCTGAATTTGACATTATGTACGGGGAAGGAGTTTCTAAAGTAGGAGAAATTCTTGATACTGCTGTAGACATGGGAATTGTGAAGAAAAGTGGTTCTTGGTTCAGCTATGAAGAAACTAAATTAGGACAGGGACGTGATGCTGTAAAAGATGTTTTAAGAGACAATCCTGATCTTTCTGAGGAATTGGAAAACAAAATCAAGGAAGAATTGAAAAACAAATAGTTTTCAAAAAAATAATAGAAAAGGTAGTCTCAGGATTGCCTTTTTTTTGTTGATGAATACCATTGCTATAAAAAATGAGACTGCTCTCTTAGAACAGTCTCATTTTGTTATTTTGTCTTTACATTATTCTGCAATCTTCCCTTGCAACTGTAAAGCTCCGATAAGCTTCATTCCTTTGGTTGGTGTTTCAAATCTCATATTTTCTTTATTGACAAAAGCGTCAATGGTAAAGAAATCCTCATTCTCTTCATTGGTGATCAACTTCAGCTTCAGTATATATCCTTTAACACTTCCGTCTTCCAGTAATTGTGTTTCCTTGAAATCTACAAGTTCAGCAATAAAATCAAAACATGCATAATTAGGCAAGTCCTGACTCGGTGCATATGTTGTAAAGTTTTCGCTCATTGGAGTACCATCAGGCATCTGAGTATTGTTATTGACTTCAAGAACAAAAACAATTCCGCTTATATTGACTTTTAAATGAGGTTGCGTCAAATATGTATTTTTGTTTTCCGCATAATCGGTAGCAAAAAACCATACTCCAAATGTATCTCTGCCAGGGCCTGCAACAATAGCATGTAAATCCTGAGCATTTTCCCATTCTCTTACAGATCTTGTTTCGAAGTCTAAGGTATATTCTGTTTTTACTTCAGGAATTATTGTACTGAACTCCTGTCCAAAAATAGTTTTAAATCGTACATCCTCAAATTCTGCTTTGCTCTTGTTCTGTCCTGACGGATCAGGAACTGTAAGCGGATCCATGTATGCAGAATAATCTTTAGTCTGGAAATTTTCATGTCCAAAAACCGCTCCCCATATATTGGCAAGATTGTGTACATTGGACTTTCTGATAATAATACCTGCTTCATTTGTCATCTCAGGAGCTTTGACAGCCTCTGTGTTGGTAAAATAATCTTTTCCGTCAATAAGCTGAGTATTCATAATTTCATTATTTTCCTCATGAGAAAATTCAGCAAAACCTTTATAGGTAATATTTCCATTTTCAAAGAGGTAAGGTAATGCTGTCTGACCCTTGTCTTCACCTTTAAAGTGATAAGAAAGTGAAATAGCTTTAAACTCACCTTCTTGTGTTGCCGGGTTATGATTACCATTGTTATCAAACTGTGAATGGTATAAAATCATATAAGACTTTATCTTACCTTCCTGAAGTTCATTTTCGAATTTCTCTTCCATTTTCGCCACAGCTTCTTGTGGGGAAAATGCATAGGCATCCTCATTCACCATGTACACAAAACCTTCTACCACTCCATTTTCAGTTTCAAAAGCAGAAATAGGAGTAAGCTCACCTCTTAACTGTAAGGCAATAGAATACACAATATAATCCTTATAAACACTGATTTTTTCAAACTGTTCATTTACTGCTTTCTCTTCCACAGGTAGTAAAGAAATTTCCGGTATTATTTCTACCACTTCTTCTACTGTTGGCTCTATTTCTGGTTCCGCTACCTCTACATTTGGTGCTTCATATTCCTGAACCGGGATACTGCTATTCTCCTGTCCTCTACCCTTTTTCTTAAAAAAATCAAAGATTCCCATTTTGTTATTATAATTGGCGGTAAATATAATAAAAGCGACCAATTGCTACATCATTAAAAAAATGCCATTCTGTCAGTTTCTTGTTGGTTCTGCTTACAAAAAAAGATTTTCTTTATGTTTTCTGCAAAAAAATACGGCGGAGCCAAAGGCTCCGCCGTATTTTATCAGTTAGGTTTATCATCTGTCAACTCAAATCCCCAATCTTTTCCTTTTTGGGTGGCTGGAATACCTTTTGTCATCCAGACCGGAGCTTTAGCACCTTTGAGATAATAATCAAAAAACTGTTGTTCACGAATTTGAATATCTTTTCTGTTCTGGCGTTTCATCAAATTATGGTCATCTCCGTTATAATTCAGCAGCCATACAGGTTTCCCGAGGCGTCTTAATGCGGTAAACATCTCAATTCCCTGATACCATGGTACTGCCCCATCATCGTCATTACTCATGATAACGACAGGTGTCTTTACTTTATCAATGGTAAAAAGTGGTGAATTTTTAATATAAAGCTCCGGAGCTTCCCATAAGTTTTTCCCTAGTCTGCTTTGTGATTTTTCATACTGGAATTGTCTGTTCATTCCTGATCCCCAACGGATTCCTCCATATGCAGAAGTCATATTTACAACAGGGGCACCACTCCATGCAGCTGCATACATATTGGTATGGGCAATAAGATAGGCAACCTGATAACCGCCCCAGCTTTGTCCCTGAATTCCAATTTTGGAACCATCTACCCACGAATTTTTCTTTAAATTTTCAACTCCGGAATTGATGTACTCCATGGCAGATTCTCCAGGGAAACCATCTGTGTACGAAATGTCAGGAGTGAAGACCAGATATCCGTTGCTTACAAAATAAGAAATATTTAACCTTGAAGGAGTTGGAGTTGGTGCAACATAACGATTAAGATTATCAGAAAGTTTTTCGTAAAAATAGACAATCATCGGATATTTTTTGTTAGGATCAAAGTCTTCAGGCTTATATAAAACTCCTGTAGAAGTATTTCCTTTTGTCGTTGTCCAATGTACCAATTCGTCTGTTCCCCAGTTATAATGATTTTGTTGTGGATTTGTACTGCTCAACTTTTGCTGGCTTACAAAATCTGAGGTTGCAAAAATATTTGGAGAATCTGTATATGATTCCTTAATAAGAAGATATTCTTCTGAATTTTTTGCCTTCTGAACGCTTCGATATCCCCATACATTTTCCATTTGGATTTTTACCGGATTAGAATTTGATTGAACAGAGGTCTTAAAAATTCCGCTAGCTTTGGATGTATTGTCAAATGCCGACAAATAAACAGGAGATTTTCTGCTGACACTTTTAATCTCTTCATCTAAATCATACGTTTCAAATGTTATTTTATTTTTACGTCCAAATCCATTGGTGATATTTCTTGGCTTTTTTGAGCTCTTCAGGAAAAATTCCCAAAGATCAAAACGATCTCTGATAATCACAGACTCATCATTATCAGTCCAGGTGGCTATTCCGTAGGAGCCTGGAAAATCCGGCATATCAAACTCTTCATCGACGAAGGAAACCGGTAATCCCTCGCTGAGAGGAAGTATTTGTTTTGTTTTAACATTATAGCTCAGCCACTTTCCTTTTTCTTTATCAAAAATAACCACAAAATTTCCCAGCGGAGATACCTCAACATGTCCGTTCAGATTCCGGATAATCTCTGTTCTTTCTCCTGTTTTATTATCTATAAGGAAATAGGTTTTCTTTATAGCGCCTTCCCACTGAGAAGAAATACGGTTATTTACACTTGTAATCCCAAGTGCAAATTCGGCATTTCCTTGGTTTACTAGCCGTAGGGTATCAAGATCTTCGTTGTCAATATTTTTAAAAAGTTCCGGCTTTTCTGTTTGCATTACTGCTGCATACGATTTCTTTAAATCGTTTTTCAATTCTTTTAGCTGTACGGTTTGCAGGTAATCGTCTTTATAATTCCAGATATCCACAACAGCGTGGTCGTTAGCAATCATCGCCGTGTCTTTTGCAACAGGTTTTGGAGCAACCCCAAAATATAGTTGTTTTCCGTTTTTACTGAAAAGAGGTAAACGGTTTTCAGAAATCACCCAATTCTTCCTCATTTGAGAATTTTCATTGGTAAGTATTTGATTTTTATTTGCTTTAAAATTAAAGTAATACAATTGATACAGTTTCACTAAATCATTTTGTGCAGAAGCAGTCCCTACAAATGCAAGCTGATTTCCTTCTTCATCAAATGATAACTGTGAAAAATCGCCTTCCATTTCTGAGATTTTCGTAACAGTCCCTTTTTGCAGATCTACCACCTGTATGGTTTGAAATGCATATTTCTTTGGTTTTGATTTATTACTGTCTTTCTTCTCGGCAGATTTTTCTTCATCATCCTTTTCTCCCTTTTTATCCTTGTTAGCCTTTTCTTCCGGTTTTTTAGTTACAAAAGCAAGCTGTTTCCCATTTTTACTGAACTCATAACGAATTACATTATCATATATCGTACTTTTTCCGTCTAAAAGATTTCGTACCACCAACTGTAAAGGTTTTATATTTTTATCCTCCTCATCATCTTTGTCAGAAGTGTTATCGGAAGACTTATCCTTTGTATTTTCAAGAAGATAGGCAATGTAAGAGCCATTTTTTTCTGGGATTTTAAATGTTTTTACATCAGGAATTTTCTCCGTTTGCCCTTTAAAAAAATCAACTATTGCCAGACTGTCTTTTGTCAACTTATTCTTTTTAAGCTTTTTATCCTTTACAGCCTTTATATCTTTGTATAACGGACGAATTTGAAAAACAGCAAACCTGGAATCACCCGTGAAATCTAACTTTGTTCCCCTCGCAAACTTCTGTGAAGTTTTATTTTTAACTGAATATAAAAAAAGGTTAGCGTTTCCCTCCTGAACGTCCACAGAATAACCAATCCATTTTCCATCATTTGAGATTTTTCGTGAACCGATATTCTGCCAGCTATCGTAAACAGAATGATCTAAAGGTTTCTTCTGCCCATACATAAAACAGGTTATGATGAGCAGCATAAAAACTGTACATTTCAACTTCATTTTTAATAATTTTTTAAGGATTAAAAATATGATATTTCTTCGATAAAGACATTGTTTTCATGAGTAAAAAATGCCATTCTGTCACTTTATGCTTCGTGGTATTTTTTTTGAGAAAGATTTGAAAATTAAAAATCTAAAATATTATGACTAAAGGAAATATTAATGTATCGGTGGAAAATATTTTCCCACTTATTAAAAAATTTCTTTACAGTGACCACGAAATATTCTTAAGAGAATTAATCTCTAATGCAACAGATGCTACATTAAAATTAAAACATTTAACGAGCATTGGTGAAGCAAAAGTTGAGTATGGAAATCCTAAACTTGAGGTTAAAATTGATAAAGAACAGAAAACTTTACGCATTATCGACCAGGGTATCGGGATGACAGGTGAAGAAGTTGAAAAATATATTAACCAGGTAGCATTTTCAGGAGCTGAAGAGTTTTTGGAAAAATATAAAGATTCAGCAAAGGACTCTGGAATTATCGGGCACTTCGGGCTTGGATTTTACTCTGCATTTATGGTAGCGGAGAAAGTAGAAATTCTTACCAAGTCTTATAAGGATGAACCTGCTGTAAGATGGATCTGTGATGGAAGCCCGGAATTCACCCTGGAAGAAACAACGGATAAAACAGACAGAGGTACAGAAATTATTCTTCACATTGCTGAGGATTCTGTAGAATTTTTGGAAGAAACAAAAATTCGTGAGTTGTTGTTAAAGTATAACAAATTTATGCCTGTTCCTATTAAATTCGGAACTAAAACACATACTTTACCATTACCGGAGGATGCCCCTGAAGATGCAGTAGCTGAAACGGAGGAAATAGATAATATTATCAATAATCCTGCACCGGCATGGACAATCGCTCCAAGTGAGCTGAATAATGAGGATTATATGAAATTCTACCACGAACTGTATCCTATGCAGTTTGAAGAACCTTTATTCCACATTCACCTGAATGTTGATTATCCTTTTAACCTTACCGGAGTCTTGTTCTTCCCTAAATTAAGCAACAACTTAAATATCGAAAAGGACAAGATCCAGTTATATCAGAATCAGGTATTTGTAACGGATGAAGTAAAAGGTATTGTTCCCGATTTCCTTATGCTTCTGAGAGGAGTTATTGATTCTCCGGATATTCCTTTGAATGTATCCCGTTCTTATCTTCAGGCAGACGGTGCTGTAAAGAAAATATCTTCTTACATCACGAAAAAGGTAGCTGATAAAATGGCTTCTTTAATTAACGAAAACCGTGAAGATTATGAGCAAAAATGGAATGATATTAAAGTAGTTATCGAGTATGGAATCGTTACTGAAGAAAAATTTGCTGAAAAAGCGGATAAATTCACCCTATATCCTACAACGGACGGAAAATATTTCCTTTGGGAGGAACTTACTGAAAAGATCAAACCTCTGCAAACTGATAAAGACAACAAGTTAGTTATTCTTTATGCGACCAATGCTGATGAACAACACAGCTATATTCAGTCTGCAAAAGATAAAGGATATGAGGTGCTTTTATTAGATACGCCTATTACTCCACATGTCATTCAAAAACTGGAAACTTCAAAAGAGAATATTTCATTTGCAAGAGTAGATGCAGATCATATCAATAATCTGATCAAAAAAGATGAACCCGTTATTTCAAAATTGAATGAAACAGAGAAGGAATCCTTAAAGAAAAATGTAGAAGAAGCTATACAGGATGCTAAATTTACGGTGCAGCTTGAAGATCTTGACAGTAACGATGCTCCATTTACGATTACTCAACCCGAGTTTATGAGAAGGATGAAGGAAATGCAGGCAACCGGTGGTGGGGGTATGTTTGGAATGGGTGGTTTCCCTGAAATGTATAACCTGGTTGTAAACTCCAATAGTGAGCTTTCCGGTCAGATTTTAAAGACTGAGAATGCTGAAGAGAAAGAAAACCTGATTAAATATGCCTTGGATCTGGCAAAACTTTCTCAGAATTTATTGAAGGGGAAAGACCTGACAGATTTTATACAGAGAAGTTATAAGCAACTTGAAAAATAATATACGAGAGACTGTTTCATTTTGAAACAGTCTTTTTTATTTTACTTGGTTGTTGGAAAAACGCTAAGACGCAAGTTTTTTTACATGCATCATACTTTAAGGCGCAAGGATTTTATCTTCGATAAAATTGTATACTGCTGAATTATTGAAGGGGAAAGGCCTGACAGATTTTATACAGAGAAGTTATAAGCAACTTGAAAAATAATATACGAGAGACTGTTTCATTTTGAAGCAGTCTTTTTTTATTTTACTTGGTTGTTGGAAAAATGCAAGGACGCAAGTTTTTTTTTACATACATCATACTTTAAGGCGTAAGGATTTTATCTAAGATAAAATTGTATACTGCTGAATTATTGAAGGGGAAAGGCCTGACAGATTTTATACAGAGAAGTTATAAGCAACTTGAAAAATAATATACGAGAGACTGTTTCATTTTGAAGCAGTCTTTTTTATTTTACTTGGTTGTTGGAAAAAACGCCAAGACGCAAGTTTTTTTTTACATACATGATACTTTAAGGCGCAAGGATTTTATGTAGGATAAAATTGTATACTGCTGGATATTGTGACGAATGAACGAATAATTTTAATTACACTTATAACCTATGTGCCTATATGGTTTCATAATTTTTAACCACAAAGGGCACATAGATTTTATTTGTAAGACTATATAATACATTTTCAACCATATGTCCAAATAGTATTTATATTATAAACTTTTTAGCTTCTTTCCCAGAGTTGTCTTTGCCTTACATCATATTTTTTCAGATTTCTATTGTATAGATTATGCTTTTTTGCCATTTTTGTATAAAATGTCGGACATGCAAAAAGAAAAATTACGCGTTATCAGAAAGCAAAAAGGCTATACTCAACAGCAGGTAGCTGATTTTATCGCAACGGATGTATCGAACTACAGCAGAAAAGAAAGTGGTGATGTGAAGATTATACGAGACGAATGGGATAAAATTGCCCGTTTTCTGGATGTCCCGGTAGAAGATATTTACGAAGAAGAGGAAGCAGCAGTAGTTGTTAATAATGATCATCCAGTATTTAATGACCGATCTACATCGGCAGGAATCATCACTACACAGAATAATTATGATAATATTCCTGGTGCTGTTATTGAAAACCTGCAAGGATATATCGCTTTATTAAAAGAAGAAAATGAAAGGTTAAAAGAGGAATTAAAAGGACCGAAAGGAAGAAAATAATTCTTATTATTCATAAAAAAAATAAAGATTCCAGCGGCGAAGCCGCTGGAATCTTTATTTTCTAATTTATTGTATAAGTTATAACTGGTCAATTGCTTTTAAAATTTCTTCTCTGTTATTCATCATCCCTTCAAGATGATCTCCTTTGGACTGAATAAAAGTTTTAGATGGAGAAGCTACATTTTCAAACACCAATTTGCCTTGTTCATAGGGAACAGTTTTGTCATCTTTGGCATGAATTACAAGCACTGGTAATGTATTCAGGTTCTTAACATCATCTTTAGCTGAATAAGGCGAGATCATAGTTTGTAAAATAAAATCCTTATACTGAGGAGCAAAATGAGCAGCAATATCTGTAAATGAGGCCATTGGACAATCCAGAATAAGACCGGATATTTTAGATGCATTATCTTTGGCCAGGTGGCTTGCAATCTGAGTTCCCAAAGATGCTCCATACATATAAACTTTAGTATTTTTAACATCTTCTCTTTTCATCAGTTCATCAAAGAACTTCTGCCCGTCTTCTTCTACGTTTTTATGTGTTGGTTTTCCTGTAGACCGTCCATACCCTCTCAAATCAATCATCATAACCTGGTATCCGGCATCTACTAAAGGTTTTGTCATAAATTGATAGGTGGTAACATTACCTGCTGCTCCATGAAAATAAAAAATAGTTTTCTTAGTTTCTTTCTGTTTCGGCTTTGCAATAAATGCTGTAATAATTGTACTATCTTCAACCGGAAATTTGATAGAATCTGAGATTCTCATTTCAAAAGGCTTCATCGTTTTGTGAGGCTGATAGAATTTATCATCCATCTGAGCTTTTGAAAATATACCAATAAAAAGGAGAACTAAAGTAAAAATTGAGCTTGGTTTCATATTATTGTTTTTAATTATGAACCAAAGATATTGTGTCACATTATGATAAGAAAAAATAGATGACTGAACTGTGTGTTTTGAATTCTGAATGGTAAAATTAATACTCCTAGATCTCGTCTATCGGATCCCAAAATAGTTTTTTAAAATTTTTTATTCTAAGATTTTCCACAATAATTCCTTCTGCTTCCAATCTCTTTTGAAACTCAGGAACAGACAAAGTACCGGAACTTGAAATAACACGATGAGCCGGAACATCTTCCGGGCAACCTCCCATCGCTTTTCCTACGTGGCGGGAATGATTGGGATATCCTACTGCTTTAGCAATTGCTCCATAGGTAGAAACTCTTCCCTTTGGAATAAGCTTTGCGACTTCATACACCTGTTGTTTGAAAATCTCATCCATACTTATTGTTTTTACTGTTTCCGATTCTCACGGATTTTATTTTTGCATCATTTTTGAACTCTTGTAGTTTCAATGATGTTTCATTAAAAGATAAAGATATGAAAAAATCATTTTTCCGATTGCTGAATGTAATCAATAAAAAGATTCTACCGAAGTTGAGCAATAAGGATCCTAATCAGCTAACAAAGGTTGAAAAAGGAATTCTGGCTTATCGATATTTTGTGCTGGTAAATTCATTGGATTAATTTTATTACCGCTGATCCGATCAGAATAAAATTTATAAGCTCGTGGATTTAGAGGCTTTCACAGATGGTTCTTTTATAATGATACATGTTGTTGGAAATCGCGAAGACGCAACTTTTTTTACATATTATGATGCTTTAAGGCGCAAGGATTTTATCTGCGATAAAATTGTGAGCTGCTTAATAATTCCTATGCATTCACTAGTAATTTTATTTGTGAATTTGTGGCAATAATATTCTCACGTAGATTAGAGATTACGCAGATGATATTTGGAAGATATGCTTAATCTGCTTAATCTGCGAGAGTAAAAAATATAGAAATTTCAAATAAAAAGCGCTCCAAATAATTGAAGCGCTAATATTTTAATCCTCTGACGGGAATGTTATTCTTAGTTTTCTAAGATGTAAGAGAACATCAATGGTGCACAGATGGTTGCATCACTTTCAACGATGAATTTCGGTGTAGTGATATCCAGTTTACCCCAAGTGATTTTCTCATTGGGAACTGCTCCTGAATAAGAACCGTAAGATGTTGTAGAGTCAGAAATCTGGCAGAAATAAGACCAGAAAGGAATGTCATGCATTTCCATATCCTGGTATAACATTGGCACTACACAGATCGGGAAATCTCCTGCAATACCTCCACCAATCTGGAAGAACCCAACTCCTTTTCCAGCTGAATTTTTAGTATACCAATCAGCAAGGTAAGTCATGTATTCAATTCCTGACTTCATTGTGGTAGCTTTAAGCTCACCTTTGATACAGTAAGAAGCGAAGATGTTACCCATTGTAGAATCTTCCCATCCCGGAACGACGATTGGTAAATTAGCTTCTGCCGCTGCAATCATCCATGAATTTTCTCTAGGAATTTCATAGTACTGCTCCAGTACTCCTGAAAGAATCATTTTATACATATATTCGTGTGGGAAGTATCTTTCTCCTTTAGCCTCTGCATCTTTCCAGATTTCTACAATATGCTTCTGTAGTCTTCTGAATGCTTCTTCTTCCGGAATACAAGTATCGGTAACTCTGTTTAATCCTCTTTCTAAAAGATCCCACTCATCCTGAGCAGTCAGATCTCTGTAGTGTGGAACTCTTTCGTAGTGAGAGTGAGCCACAAGGTTCATCAAGTCTTCTTCAAGATTTGCTCCGGTACAAGAGATAAAATCTACTTTACCCTGACGGATCATTTCTGCAAGAATTTTACCCAACTCAGCAGTAGACATCGCTCCCGCTAAAGTGATCATCATTTTTCCACCGTCTTTAAGGTGCGCTACATATCCTTTAGATGCATCTACCAACGCTGCAGCATTGAAATGCAGGTAATATTTTTCTATAAACTCAGAAATCGGTCTGCTCATTTTTTTAATTTTTGCAAAGATAAAACTTAAAAATGGAATGAAGTCAAAGCGCTTGAAGAAAGTGTAATAGAGGAGTATTTTTTTATCATTTGTTAAATGGAGAAGGTATAAGTTGTAGGAAAACGCAAGGACGCAAAGGATTTTAAAGCTTTGTGTATATTTTAAGACGCAAGAAAATCTAAGATTTTCAGCAGAGGAAAGCATCATTTTCTCACAGATCACACAAATCTCACAGATTTTTACTATCTACAAAATCAGTGTGTGATAAAAAACAAATTATACAATACAAAATTTTATCGGAGATAAAATCCTTGCGCCTTAAAGTATCATGCATGTAAAAAAGCTTGCGTCTTTGCGCTTCCAAAATAGTTGTTAATAAAATAAAAAGCGCAGCTAAATAAGCTACGCTTTCATTATAATTAACTTAATAATACTCAATATCTATTTATCCTTCCCAGGCTTCTACCTTCATAATTTCAATTTTCCTGTTGCCATCTTTAAATGGCCAGTCGATGATATCTCCTACCTTGTAACCTACTACAGCCAGTGCAATATCAGAAAGGATAGAGTGTTTATTCTTTTTGAGTTTTTCCCTGGTGGAAGGGACAAAAATATATTCATGTTCGGTACCTAAAGTGTGATCTTTTAAAGTCACTTTTCTTTCAACAGTTACCACATCAGCGGGTAGATCCCGTCTCAAAACCTGCTTAGCTCTTCTGAGTTCTTCAGCAAGTCTTTTTTCTTCATGAATACTTACTTTTTTTCTTCTGAGGGTATCTTTGATAGCATCATAAATTCCTGTAGTTACAATAATATGATTGGACATTTTTTCAATTTTTAAGGATTAAAAATGCAGTTATTTCCGGATGATCCAATGTAGAATACAGACATAGAAATGCCTTATTCTATAGAAAACCGCAAAAACAATAGATAAAATCCGGAGTATCTCCCTGTCTTGGATCCTGACAGGGCCTAATTGATAAAGTCCTTAGAACTTTTAAGAAAAGCATCTGTATGCAGATACAATAATGAAAGCAAGAATCCTGTTTCTCTGCACATGGCCGATAAAGAAAATGTTGCTGTCATTATTTTATTATTTTAATTCTAACAAAGATAGAACTTAAAAACGGAATGTAACGACTCCGCTTAAAGAAACTCTTGTCAATCCTTCTTTTTGGTCATCTGCAAGGTCAAAAGTTTGTCCGTTAATCTTCATTTTATTTAACGTTCCCGCTGTCACGCTCAGTTTTGGTCCTATAAAAATATTATCAGATAAGGCATATTGGTATCCGAAACCTGCATCTAACCCAAGATTGGAACCGGTTCCCTTTACATTTCCTGTTTTTGTTGTGTAGGAAATAACCCCTATTGCTGCATCAAGAAACAATTTGTGCTTTGTGGGTTCATTGTAGTTGGAATACATGATGGAAGGTCCAATGAAGGTAATATTATCACGTGTACTTACCGGAAAAGAAAAATAATTTCCCTGAGAATCACGGGTTGATAATATTCCGTTACTTGAAGCACTGTAGTTAGAAAACTTTAATCCGATTCCGATATTATTTATGTGATAGTAAGCAGAAAGATCAAAGTGAAGGCCACTTTTTAAGCCTTTGATATAATCTTTTTCTTGTTTTGAAAGTCCTGATGGTGTTTCAGCGACTCTCCATCCGTATCCTACCGATGGGATGAATGAAAATTTTCGTTGGGCAAAGGAAAGTAAAGAGGTCGAAATAGCTCCCAATAGCATTAGTTTTTTTATCATTTTTGAAATTTTGGGCAAAAATAAGACTTTCCCTGAAACAGGCAATTAAAATTTAAATCTTCTGTTTTCCTTTTTATCGGAGAGCTTTTTTTTGTTATCCAATCTTTTCTGTTTCTGAGCTTTTGAAGGTTTTGTTGACATTCTTTTTTTGGGAACAATAAGTGCTTTGTTCACCAGTTCAATTATTTTTTCAATGGCTTTATTTTTATTCATCAACTGCGTTCTGCTTTCGGAAACAGTTAAAAATAAAATTCCATCAGCATTAATCCTGTTTTTTAATTTATTTTGAATCAATGCTTTTTCGTCTTCGTTGAAAAATCCGGATGCCTTAACATTCCACAATACAGTTACAGCAGTTTCTACTTTATTAACATTTTGCCCACCAGCCCCACTGCTTCGGGATGTTTTAAAACTAATTTCTTTTGAAAAATCTTTCATTGCGTTAGGGTGTATAGGTAAAAAATTTAATTACTTTCTTTAATGATTTTGTATAGTTCCATTCTACTTACTTTTCCGTTAGGTGTTCTTGGAATTTTATTGATAAAAATAATTTTCTTTGGTTTATGAAAACTTTTTTCAAAGGATATTGTAGAAACCTTATCTATGACAGTTTGTGATGAATCGCCTTCTATAACCAGTATTAATTTTTCTCCCAGACTTTCATCTTTTATTCCCATAAAGACAGCTTCATTAGGGATTTCTTTTTTAACTAAAGCTTCCAAAGCTTCCGGAAAAATCTTTGCACCTCCTGAATTAATTACATTATCTATTCGTCCTAAAAACCTGAACTGATTATCATTTTTAATTTCAACTAAATCGTTAGTTTTTAAAATTTCATCGTTAACCTTAGGAGCGAATAATGTGAGACAACCTCTTTCATCTAAGGAAATTGAAACATTTTCAAAAGCGGTAAAATACTTCTCGGGTTCCGGTAATAATTGTCGTAATGCAATATGGGAAAGTGTTTCTGACATTCCATAGGTTTCAAAAATTCGGGTTGAATAACTAAGATTCATCTGGAGCATTTTATCTTTCAAGCTTTCTGAAACTGCAGCTCCTCCAATAATAAGATTTTTAATCAGGTTTAATTTATCTAATGAATTTTCAACCTGAAGCGGTGTCATCGCACAGAAGTCTATTTCCTGATCCAGATCTTTAACCGGATGCAATGATGGATCTGTGATCATCAGCTTTAGCTTTCTTTCTAAGGATCTCACCACCATCATTTTTCCTGAAATATATTCTATGGGCAGACACAGTAAGGCTGTATCATGCTCTTTTAATCCTAAAAAATTGCAGGTCATGATTGCGGAATTAATCATTTTATTTTTTTCAACATCGAAAATTTTGGGAACTCCTGTGGATCCGGAAGTCTGAACTTTTACCGTTGTTCCATTGGCAAGCCATTCTTTTAAAAAAGATTCCACTTTTTTTTCAAATTCCGTATTGAATGATAAATGATTAATTTTGAGATTATTGAAGTCTATCAGCATGTTTTCAGTGAATAAAATCTACAGTAAATTTAAAAAAAAATTTAAAAAGTTCTTGTATATAAAGAAAAAAGCTGTAAATTTGCACCACTAAAACAAACAGAGACTCATGGTGTAGCGGTAACACTACTGATTTTGGTTCAGTCATCTGGGGTTCGAATCCCTGTGAGTCTACAAAAACCATCCTTTTTCAAGGATGGTTTTTTGTTTTTCAATTGTTCACATTCGGCGATTGGTACGTTCTATTCTACATTTTAAAACTTTCATTCATCACTAAAGTTTTGCATAATACATATTAGATTAAACAAAAATCCGCCTCAAAATGAGGCGGATTAACTTCCTTTCCTATTTGATCATAAGAAAGTGTTCACAATTCAATTGTTATTCAATTTTAAATTGTTTTTTGTCTGGTGGGACGACTTCTATGACAACTTGCTGGTTATTTTTTAATTCTCCTTTTTTGTATTCATCTGAACCAAACGCGTGATTAGCTCCGAACGTCATAAAGCTGTATCTTTCATCTCTACTAAGATTAAGTTTTACAACTCCTGAAGAATCTGTAAAATATTCTCCAATCTGTTCATACTGCCTGGTTGGAAATCCCCATTTTCCGATGAGAACTTCAACCCGGTCATTAACTCTTGGTTTCTTTGTATAAGAGTCTACAACTTTTATACTAACCTTAATCTGACTATTTTCAGAGGTATTACAACCTGATAAGAGAAAACAAAAAAATAGCGAAATTATCATTTTAGCGCCCATATACTTTTCTTATAATATTTAAGTGAGTCACCAGTTTACCCGGTTTATAATACTGTCCTGTATAATCAACCTGGTTGATAACAGGCCACTGGAATTTAGCACTTACAGGACTCCCTTTAAATGGATTATCCGCAAGCTCAAATCGAATAGCAAAATGAAAATGATCTGTTGGATTTCTTTGGTAATAATTATTAACCTTCATTACGTTAGCATGAGTAAATACAAAATCTCCTCCTCCGTACATTCCAACAGGGTCAAATAAATTAACTTCAGCAACATGAATATTCATTTCTCCCAGTATGTTAGATATTCTAACAGCTGCTGCTCCACCACGACTGTGTCCATAAATAACAATTTGCTTTCCTTTTCTATATCCGTCTACCAGGTAATCTATAATTTCGCCATCACCACCTCCAAGGGAGCTGGTAAACATTCTACCACCAAGATCTTCAACAATCTTTTCCAACGCAGGGTTATCACTAGCTCCATGTCCTCCTGCTCCATAAATTCCGGCAATGATCTTTTTAGGGCCGATAACATCATGCAGCTTGTGGTTCAAGCCTGCCACAATTCCTCCAATTACAGCTCCCTGCCAGAAATTCCCCCCTGTGAGTTCTGCTCCAATCCCTCCTGAAAGTGCTCCAAAAAGGACGGTTCCTACGGTGGTATTAGCAGCTCCTTGGGCAATTGCTCCAAAAGCTGACGCTCCTAAACTTCCAAAGAAACCGGAAGCAGCAGAACTTAAGAAACCTTCTCCCTGTACCGAGCTTAAAATTCCTTGTGCGATCGCATGAGTTCCTGCCTGGATCATCACAAAGCCGATTTGTCCAACAGTTTCTTTGATTACCTGTGATACAGCTGTTATGCATCCTCCTGCACCTGAAAATAAACTTCCTATTCCAAAAGTAACAGCTCCTGAGATAGCTCCAGTAAAGGTGGCCTTAAATGCTCCCAACAAATTCCACTGGTCAAAATTACCCGTTACTGCAAGAGCAACTGTGTAAGCAGCTAAACCTACAGCGGCTCCGATGACAACAGCACTCCAAAAAGCGGTCATCCCTAAAATAATTGGAATAAATTCACCACTAGGATCATTAAACATCAATGGATTATTCATCACATATCCATACTTGTTGTAAGACTGAGTATTACTAGGATCCTGAATATTTTCATCTGCATTTAAGAATCTTCTCAGTAATGGATCATACAATCTTCCGTTCATGTGGATGATTCCTATCTCTGTAAAATGCTCATGGCTCGTATAACCTCTTTCTAACAATAACACAGCTGCATTAATAGCATTCTTATCCGTAATAATAGCTCCCGATCCTATCTGTAAGTGAGTAAAATTACCCCAAGCATCAAAATGTCTTTGCTCCAGTTTATTTCCTGCTTCATCACTAATCGCTAAGATACTGCCTAAATAATCCTTATGCAAAAATTTATAGGATCCACTAGTTTCATCATAGTTTTTCAAATAAATGATATCACTTTCATAAGGTGTCCCACCAATATAAAGAACATGTTTTTCTTTACCGGTTGCATTATCCTTTATTACTTCAAAGCTTCCGTCTTCACTGTAAAACTTCGTGAATTTACCCTCGCTGTCTGCATTGAAATTTCCTCCATAGGTGACTCTTTGTCTCATGCTGGTGAGTCCATACTGGAAGGCTACATCTCCTTTCTGACCATCGATAAATATAGGATCATTATTCTCGTTATACGTAGCGCTCTGAATCAGGTCATTATTATAATTTTGAGTTCCCGCTGCGTTCAGGGTCATTCCCGTTGGCTGATAGATCTTCGCAGAGTTTCCATATTTTATGGTACCTACCTGATCATTTTCAAGGATTCTTCCTTTTGCATCATAAACATTTCGGTTAAGTGGTCTAAGCCCCGTCACAGGATCTGTCCAACTCACCAGTCTGTTATTATCATCGTATTCGAATTCTTCAATGATGTTAAAATCACCGGTCGTTCTTCTGTTCTTGAGCTCATTTTTAACGCTATCAAAAGTATATCCTAAATCCAAAATCCCAGATTTCACTGGTGAAGAATGGTTTACTTTTGTTAGGAATCCGTTTTCATCATAAGAATTAATAATATTAGCTGCTCCTAATGAAGAAGTAAGCACCTGTCCTTTAGCATTGGTATCTTTGAGTTGCCATAGAACCTTTCCTGAGTTCTTGTCTTTAATCTGATATAACTCTCCGTTCCAATCATTATAGACATTTTCTATATTAACTTTAGTCAAAACTCCTGCTGAGTACAAACTTTTTTCATAAGAAATAATTTTGCCTTTATCATCATAAGTAATTCCTTTCTGGATAAAATACTTATCGTTACTACTTTCGGAAGACGAGAGTATTCTTCCCTGTGGATCAAAGGATGTATTAGAGCTGTATACCTTTCCTTTAGAGGTTCCGTTTTTAGAAGTGACACGTCCTTTATTATCGTAAGTATAAGTAATGGTTTTATCAGTACTCTGGCCATTATCTACGGTAGAAACTTCTCTTTGAGTAATAAGCTGACCTAAGTTATTGTAAGTAAATTCTTTGGTTCCTTTTGGACTGATAGTTTTCTTAGGCTGTCCAAATCCGTTATACTCATATTTATATAATCCGTTGGAAGGGTCATTAAGTTCTGATTTACGTCCCCAGCTATCATATTTGGCAATGACAACATTTTCTCCGTATTGTGCCTTTATTTGCTCTCCGGCAGCATTATAGGTAAAATTAATACTTCCCCCCTTATCACTTGTTGTAATTACATTTCCTAAAGCATCAGTAGTTTTAGTGGTTGTTCTTCCATATCCGTTAACTTCCTTTACAGAAGCTGTGTTTCCGGTCATTACAGATTCCATTTTTTTACCGGTGAATGAAGTGATTAGCCCCTGGCCATCTATCTTAGCTAATCCCGTAGTAGTAACTTTTGTAGGATAAACACTATCATCATACACATTAACGTTCCACTTAATATTAGCTGGTAATTCTTCTGACGCCTGATCGAAATAAGGTTCTGTTTCACGGAGTTTTCTACCTAACTTGTCATATACAGAGTATACAGCAATATATTTATTCTGTCCAAAACCTTTAGCTACCTTTTTATAGTCCTGTCCTAATCTATTGGTATATTTCTTTGAAATACTTCCATCAGGATTATACTGAATGAATGTAATGTTGGAATTAGTATCTCTCAGGTATTGATAAGAAGTCGTACCTCCTAAACTTGTTTTAGATTTCAGAAGTTTCCCCCAGTTATCATACGTGTTTTCAAGAGTATTTCCTAAAGGGTCTGTCTGGAGTTTTATCTGTCCCCAGTCATTATAATCAATATTGGTTTCTAATCCAAGGTTGTCTGTCTTCTTAACAACAAATCTTCCATTTGAATCATATGCAGCACTTGTAGTCTGAGTTAATGCATCTATACTATTGCTGGTAACCGTTTTCAGTACATTACCAAAACCGTCGTAATCATAGGTATCCAGTACGTAGCCGGTGTTATCTCTATTCCATGTTTTAAGAGTTTTTTGTAAGTTTCCTTCATAGGTATATTCTACTTTTGTTGATCTGGTATCTCCATAAGCCTGAACCATCTCAGTTTGTGATTTTGCACGGCCGATGAAATAATCAGATCCTACACCTGATGGGTTATGCTCATATTCAAAAGTGGAGGTAGTAACTCCATAGTTATTATTTACTGAAGATACAGTCTGAGCTGGAAGATAATAATCTCCGTAGGTAATTGTTCCATTGGTAACAGTACCGGTTAAAAACTCTTTTGCAACAGTTGCTTTCGGTACCAGTGCAGTAACCTGCCCATTTAATAGTTTATCTTTCTGATAGCTTATTGATTTATAGTTTAAAAGTTCATTGTTGCTTTCAGAAATATTCGTCGGGAATATTTTATTATCGTCATTGGTTTTAATAGACCACTCTTTAAGGGTTACCCCTTCATTTAAAGGATCAATTTCTGCTCCTGACCATATTTTTGTGTTTTCAAAACCGTCTGCATACCAGGTAGAACGTGCTGCTTGTCTGTACCCGATCACTCCTTTTCCATGAAGATTAACAATCAGATCCCTATATTTGAAATCCTGTTTTCTTCCTTCTTCTTTAAGCTGGGTAACAATAAAGTTTTGTGGCATATGCTCTATTTGAACATATGGGTATGTTTGAACTGTGGTTGCTTTATAGAACTTCGCCGTTGCGGTATCGTTAGCATCAATTTCATTATACTGAATTTCCGTTTTGATGCCCCCCTGATTGATCGCGTAGATTCTTTCTCTGCTTTTCAAATCATAGTAACTGTAACGATACAAGTGATTTTCAACCTTTACAAAAAAATGATTTTCCTCCTTATTGATACGGAGTGAGACATTCATCGGAATCCAGTGAGAACCAATCTCAGAGTACATATTCCATAAATCCTCTTCATATTTAGGTTCAAATCTAATATTTCCATTAGCATCAACCCCCATAGATTCCATAATTTTGAACCCTCTTCTTGAATCTATATCTTTACAACATTTGTGAGCTTTAAAGATCTGGGATTCAAAACGAACTAAATCACTCTTTCCATCACCATTTAAATCTTTAGCGAAATGCCAGATAGCTGCTTGTCTTTGGTATGTATTATCTACAATCTTAGGATCTTTCGTATAGGAAGAGAAATTATTCAAATCCTGTACTCTGAATGTTGGTGCACTACTTCCTGGAGCAAGTATTTTCCCAGGGTTCATATACAGTTTCCAGTTGGATGTTTCGGTACCTTGAGGAACCATGAAATCCATCTTACTATCCCCATTAAAGTCTCCGAAGACCATCCCTGCTTGTTCCCCATCAAAACCAATATAATTGGTTTGCATTACATACTTGCCTTCATCATTAACTACAAAGAAATTGCTATTCACCCAGTTTCTTGTTACTTCCACCAGATTTTCTTTTCCATCTCCGTCGAAATCCATGGCAAATCCTTCTTTTAAAAGATCTCTTGGTCCTGATCCCACCAAGTATGCATCATTTACAGAAGTATTCGGATTCAGGATATAAAAATCATATTGGCTGGATGATTGTGGTTGAGTAGTACTTGGATCGGGAAATCCTATCTGTCCAGTTATAGGGTCTCTAACCGGACCGGTATAAGGGTATATAGTAGTCATATTCTCTACCGAAAATAAAACTTCTGAAAGACCATCTCCGTTTACATCCACATCCCTGAATTCCTGAACATAAGATTTTATCTCATAATAACCGTCCATAGGGCTATTTCTGGGCTGGACATATGTTTTATCATATAGTGATGAGGGAACCAATTTAGTCTGATTCAGAACATACTGTCCATTTTCAAGAACATATTTATCAAATTTAATTTGATTGGATTCTTTTTTATGGGTATACAGAGACTTTACCGGTCTCATCTTATCATTAGCAAGGGTAGCGTTAATCGCTAGAGCCCCTGTCAAATTAAGATCAGAAACCTTTACAGAATTAGCTCCGAAAAAATTATTATAGGTTATATAGGTACCGGCAAGAGTACCTTCAATATAATCTCCTTCTCTTTCACAACGGCCATAATCATCATAGTCCAGGCATTCATAATATCCATCTCTTGCTGTCTGGTAATACAATAAATCCAGATTTCCATCTCCGTCAAAATCAGAAATATTCTTGTTATCTAAATTTAAATTATTAGAAATTTCATTCCCTCTAATCGTTGTATTATCAAACTTTCTGTCAAACTTAATAGGATTAGCTGATTCTCCACTAGCATTAGTTTCTGTGATGGTGTCAACAAACTGATAACTTGTATTATTAGTAGTATATGCAATTTTGTAGCCTTTGAACACAGCTGCGTTAGCTTTGACAACAATTTCACTTAAAAGTTTATCCTGATTGTAGTAATATCCCTGGTGATAAGAAAGCTCTTTTACTATTCTGTCAATATTGTAACTAAATTGAATTTCATTAAAATGGGGTTTGTTTAATTTTTCATTCCCTCCCCATTTAACGGTTTTAATTTTGGTAACCTCCCCTGATATTGAGGTCTGCGTAGGAACCGCAGCATTTTTTTCATATTCATAGGTAATATAATTACCCTGGGCATCCATCCATTTTACCATGTTGTATTCCATGGTGGTTCTTCCAGCACTTACATGCCCTGGATCGTTGGAAACGGTATCACCATACCAGGCCTGAGAACCATCCTCAAAAGTCACGTGGAAAAGCATTGGTCCTTGAATTCCATTCCGGGTACCTAAAGATTTGATTTTAACATTTGAAAATTTTTCAGTGACATATTCTGCACCGTCTTTTCCATATTCTCCTGATTTTAAAATCAATCTCTGACCGTTGAAGCTATAGTAATCGGAATAATCCATTTTGATCTCCTTAGCTTCTTTATCTTTGTCGATGTTTTTTCCCATTCTGGAAATGGAAGTAATTCCCATTAAGGTCCAGCCATACCCTGCCATTCCGTTTCCGGAACCACTGGTATAAACAAGGTTTAATTGAGGGGCTACTGTTTTCACTCCCGGAGGTAATGCAATGGGTAAAGTAAATTGCAACTGGCCTCCTCCGTTTACTTCAATATTTCCTTTGGTATCGTGAAAGCTTTGTTGAGCGGGAGCAGATGTTCCGTTTGGATTATTGGCTCCGGCACCCGAATTCGTGGGACCGCCACCCGGGTTCTCTGTACCGGGACCTATTTTTGCTATGAAGGGATTGGAAATATTCCCTTTAGCATAGAATCCCTGAGCCATGACTATGGCTTGCGGGTCCTGCACCGTCCGGGACGCTGTTTCCGGCTGGTAAAGTATGGTCTGTGAAAAGCCCAATACTGAACACAAGGACAGCATCAATGATGATATATATTTCATTGGGTATTAGTTTTTATAAAATAATAATTGATCCTTTATCTTTTGGTCACATTTTTACCAAAGACTCTTCCGTCTTTTAATGTAAAGCGCAGAATATAAACTCCCCAATCATAACCTGTCATATTGATTTTGATCTTACGACCAAGATCCGGAGAGTTCTGCTGCTGGAATTTCCAATGAACCGTGCTATGTTGGTAAAGGGAAACAGATTCTATTAAGCTGTCTACTTCTTCTGTCCAGTCGATGGTTAAATAATCATTAACCGGAACCGGATAAAGCCTGATATTTTTCAGAAATGTTTTTTCATCCATCACAGGAGCTTGCTGACTGGCTACTACGTTTTTTTTAACCTGTTCCTCCAGTTTAATTTCTTTTATCGGCCCCGGATCCTTTTTACCGGAAGGGTTCGTTCCTCTGTATCGTTGATTTCCCGCTTCGTCATATTTAAAATAGACTTCGGTTTGTGAAAATCCCCAAAAACCTATCAAAAGAGAGGATAGAGATAGTAATTTCTTTTTCATGGTTTTTATTTTTGAGCTTTTAAAAGCTGCTGAACTTTCCTTTCTAATTCATCAATCTTTTCAGATTGGGATTTCAAGGTTTTATTTTCGTCCTGCAACTGATTTATTTTCTTATTCTGCTGAATTGAATACAGAGTAAGTTCTTCTATTTTTTGTAGTAGTTTAATCTGAAACTCGCCTACATTTACCCCTTCTTTCTCCATTACTTTGGCAGAAGCAATTTCAGGAAGATGTTTCTTTTCTTTGATATGTTTTTCAACATCTTCTAATTTGGGAAGGTCATAGTTTTCTTCAAAAACAAAGTCGGCTGTGGGGCTCAGAGTCACTTTAATTTCTCTCGCCTCGAATTTTCCGTTTAAAACAGCATTTCCGTTTTCTCCATTAATTACAAATGCCTTTCCCCAATCCCAATCTGTATCTGTCGTGTTTCGTGGTGCAATATGCAGGGTTCTCCTGCTATCATCAGGAGTATGGAACATCCAGGAATTGACTCCTCCGCTTATAAAATCAGAGAATCGGGCATTACCGTTCACATCCAGCTTCGTTGCTGGCGAAGCTGTTCCAATACCAACATCTCCATTTTCATTGACTATCAATAGACGGTTTTGATAATCTCCTTTGGAAACGATCCATTGAGTGCCGTGAAGGTCTCCGAAGAACCACCCATTTTCTCCATTAAGAGATTGTGTTTGAATTCCTCTTGTAAAACCGCCTATGTCAGTATTTCTCTTCAAGTATAAAGTTGGAGAATAATTTTGTACGGTAACCTCAGGAAAAGTTGTTTGTGCAAACATGCATGATGAAGCTAGTATAGCTACGGCTACTAGTTTTTGTTTCATAGTTTTCAGTGTTAAAAGTTTGTTGTATATATTTTTAAAAATTCTTTGTTTTCTTCAATTTTGTTATTTAAACACTACAAAAAGATCAACCGGAAGATTGACCATAATGTTTTTAATGATGGTTTAAAAGGTCTCTGAAGAAATGCACTCACAAAAAACACGACCTTAATCTTTTGAAAAAGGTGCATTAATATACTGTATAGTACCAGCAGTCTCCTATAATCTTAGAGGAATTAAAAGTAATTGTGTTCTCATAGTTTTTACATTAGTTTTTCAGGATGCAATTTAACTTTTTTTTAATAAATCAAAATCATATGAATGTGATTTAATATAAAATTTAACACTTTTTAGTGTTTTATTTATTTCTCTATAAACGAATTACTATATTTTCTAAATGTGTTATTTATGTACAAAAAAATCCGCCTCTGATGAGGCGGATTAGTTATATTCTTCTTTATGTAATCTTATTAAGAAGACAGGGGTTAAAACATTGTTATTATAATTATTATAGCATAAAAGATAATAGAAATAGCAAGAGGAACAGTGATTTCTTTCTTTTTATATATTATACCTTTCAAGTACTTATCCCAAAAGTAAAACTGGAGAATTGCTGCCCCTCCAGCTGTCATAAAAATAAGTATGAGGATGTAATAATCAGGAGCATACATCTTAGCAAATATATAAGTAATGTACATCAGAATTGAATAAACAATTCCAAATGTAATGACAAACAACCCTTTTATATTTTTAGAAATAATGAATAGATTGATTGCTAATAAAATTGCTCCGGTATGAACTCCCAGAAGTATACTAAAGTACCAAATAGATTTTTGAGAAAATAATTCAATATCAGAGTTTTCATCAGTTGCATTAACATCCCAGTTATTGGTTTGTACAACGTTTAACTCTTCTTCTTTTTTAATCCTTATTAATTCCTCAATTCTATTTTTATCACTATCAGAAAAATCAATCCCTCTACTTTTTAAAATGTCATAGGCTATTTCAATGGCTTGGTAAACATAAGGCGAATCAGGCCCAATATATTTTCCAAGTTCTGCAGTAGACATTTTTTCTAGTATACTTCTCTTTACCATAATAATTAATTTACCAAGCTGTTCTAGCTGTTTTTGCTTTATTCTGAATATGTGTTCCCCATTTATTCAGCCATTTTTCTCCTTCTGAAGATAAAAAGAATGCACCATCAACAACACCTCCTACAGCACCACCAATAATTACACCATAAATACCTCCCAGTCTTCCTAAGTTTGCTCCTACTGACAAACCTAAACCTGCTCCAATTGTAGCATATGATTTAACTACAATTTTTGTCATTTGAAACTGGTATTCTGCCTTTGTTAAGGTTCCATCTTTAAATTCCAGGTTTGTAATGTAGATTTCTCCTCCCGCATCGATAAAGTCAAGCGGGGTTCCAAATTTACCAATAAAAGAGCTTCCTTTGATGGGTTCGTATAGCCAAGAATCTATCTTTTTCCAGTTTTCTATATTTTCTCGTAATAATTTTATTCGAACTTTTTTCTTTTGAATACCTTTTTTGTCACCATCATGCATTGTATGATTCAAACCAGCAACAATTCCTCCAACCAAGGCGCCTTGCCAGAAGTTACCTCCACTAAGTTCAGCTCCTATACCTCCTGAAAGAGCTCCAAATAATATTGTTCCTACAGTTGTATTGGCTGCCTGTTTAGCAATTGCCCCAAAAGCAGATGCTCCTAGACTTCCGAAGAATCCACCAGCTGCTCCACTTAAGAAAGAGTCTCCTTGTACCACGCTTAATATACCTTGTGATATTGCGTGAGTACCTGCCTGTACTACTGCTAAACCTACTCCTCCAATTGCATTTTTAATACTTTCGGCTACTGTTAGACCTACCGTTCCCACCGAAGCGGCAAATAGACTTCCTATTCCAAAAGTTACGGCTCCTGATACAGCTCCAGTAAAGGTGGCCTTAAAGGCTCCCAATAAGTTCCATTGGTCAAAGTTACCAGTTACTGCAAGACTTAGTGTGTAAGCTGCTAACCCTACAGCAGCACCAATAATGATGGCTTTTACGATAGCTGCCATCGAAATGGCGAATAACGTTACAAGCTCTTCTCCCGTAGGATCATTAAACATCAATGGATTATTTAATACGTATGCATATTTGTTGTAATTCTGAGTATTGGTAGGATCCTGAATGTTTTCATCTGCATTTAAGAATCTTCTCAGTAATGGATCATACAATCTTCCGTTCATGTGGATAATTCCTATTTCTGCAAAATGCTCATGGCTGGTGAAGCCTCTTTCTAATAGCAATGCAGCAGCATTAATAGCATTCTTATCCGTAATAATAGCTCCTGACCCTATTTGTAAGTGAGTAAAATTACCCCAGGCATCAAAATGTCTTTGCTCCAGTTTATTTCCTGCTTCATCACTAATCGCTAAGATACTTCCAATATAATCCTTATGTAGGAATTTATAGGATCCAATGGTTTCATCGTAATTCTTCAAATAAACAATGTTACTTTCATATGGACTTCCGCCAATATAAAGAACATGTTTTTCTTTACCGGTTGCATTATCTTTTATTACTTCAAAGCTTCCGTCTTCACTGTAAAACTTCGTGAATTTACCCTCGTTGTCCGCATTGAAATTCCCTCCATAGGTAACTCTTTGCCTCATGCTGGTAAGTCCATACTGGAAGGCTACATCTCCTTTCTGACCATCGATAAATATAGGATCATTGTTCTCGTTATACGTAGCGGTCTGAATCAGGTCATTATTATAATTTTGAGTTCCCGCTGCATTCAGAGTCATTCCTGTTGGCTGATAGATCTTGGCAGCGTTTCCATATTTTATGGTACCCACCTGATCATTTTCAAGGATTCTTCCTTTGGCATCGTAAACATTTCGGTTAAGCGGTCTAAGTCCCGTTACAGGGTCTGTCCAGCTTACCAGTCTGTTATTGTCATCATATTGGAATTCTTCAATGATATTAAAATCACCGGTCGTTCTCCTACTCTTCAGTTCATTTTTGATACCGTCAAAAGTGTATCCTATATCCAGAATTCCGGATTTAATTTGTGAAGAGTGATTCACTTTTTTCAGGAATCCGTTTTCATCATAAGAATTAATGATACTAGCTGCTCCTAGCTTCGCAGTAAGCATCTGCCCTTTCTCGTTTTTATCTTTTAATTCCCATAAGATCTTCCCGGAGTTTTTATCTTTTACCTGATATAATTCTCCATTCCAGTCATTATAAATATTTTCAACATTAGCTTTAGTCAGAACTCCTGAAGAGTACAAGCTCTTTTCGTAAGAAATAATTCTTCCCTTGTCATCATAAGTAATTCCTTTCTGAATATAGTATTTATCATTGCTACTTTCAGATGATGACAGAATTCGTCCCTGTGTATCATAAACTATAGAAGAGCTGTACGCTTTACCCTTAGAGGTACCATTTTTAGAGGTAATCCTTCCTTTATTGTCGTATATAAACGTAATCGTTTTGTCAGTAGCCTGACCTCCATCTGCCGTAGAAACTTCTTTTTGAGTAAGAAGCTGTCCTATATTATTGTAAACAAATTCTTTGGTTCCTTTTGGACTTATAATTTTTTTAATCTGTCCAAATCCGTTGTACTCATATTTATATACTCCGTTGGAAGGATCATTAACTTCCGACTTTCTTCCCCAGCTATCATACGCTGTCGTTACAATATTCTCTGCATACTGTGCTTTCGTTTGCTCTCCATCAGCATTATATGAAAAATTAATATTTCCTCCTTTATCGGTCGTAGTAATTACATTTCCTATCGCATCAGTAGTCTTGGTGGTTGTTCTTCCATAACCATTCACTTCTTTCATTGAGGAAACATTTCCTGAAATAAAAGATTCCATTTTTTTTCCAGTGAATGAAGTAATAAGACCTTGATTGTCGATTTTTGCCAGTCCGGTGCTTGTTACTTTTGTTGGGTAAACAGTATCATCGTAGGTATTAACATTCCACTGAATATTAGCTGGTAATTCTTCTGATGCCTGATCAAAATAAGGCTCTGTTTCACGAAGTTTTCTACCCAACTTGTCATATACTGAGTATACCGCAATATATTTATTCTGCCCAAAACCTTTTGTCACTTTCTTATATTCCTGCCCTAATCGATTGGTATATTTTTTTGAAATATTTCCATCAGGATCATTTTGAATCAGAGTGATATTGGCATTAGTATCTCTTAGATACTGGTACGTAGTGGTTCCTGCTAAGTTTGTTTTGGATTTTAAGAGTTTACCCCAGCTATCATATGTATTTTCAAGGGTATCTCCTAAAGGATCGGTTTGCAAGGTAATTTGTCCCCAGTCATTATAATCGATATTTGTATCAAGTCCTAAATTATCAGTTTTCTTAACAACAAATCTTCCTTTTGGATCATATTGAGCCATTGTTGTTTTAGTCACTGCATCATCATTATTGTTCGTAATTGTTTTTACAATGTTACCAAAACCATCATATTCATAAGTATCTTGTATATAGCCTGTGTTGTCTCTATTCCATGTTTTTAATTTTTTTAGTAATCTTCCTTCAAATGTATATTCAAGTTTTTTTGACTTGGAATCCCCATAAGCCTGAGTTTTATCTGTTTTGGATTTTGGACGGCCAATGAAATAATCAGAACCTGTACCTGACGGATTATTCTCATATTCAAAAGTTGAAGTCGTTACAGAATAATTGTTATTGACATTGGAAACAGTTTGTGTAGGTAGATAATAATCTCCATAGGTAATTGTACTTGTTGTAACAACATTTGTTAAAAACTCTTTTGCTACTGTAGTCTTCGGTACAAGAGCCGTTACAATTTTTGCCTTGTCTACTCCACTATTACCTGCAATTACCTGCCCGTTTAATAACTCATCTTTCTGATAGCCCGTAGATTTAAAATTTAATAGCTCATTGTTGCTTTCAGAAATATTCGTCGGGAATATTTTATTATCGTCATTGGTTTTAATAGACCATTCCTTAAGGGTCACTCCTTCATTTAACGGATCAATTTCTGCTCCTGACCATATTTTTGTGTTTTCAAAACCGTCTGCATACCAGGTAGAACGTGCTGCTTGTCTGTACCCGATCACTCCTTTTCCATGAAGATTAACAATCAAATCTCTGTATTTGAAATCCTGTTTTCTTCCTTCTTCTTTAAGCTGAGTAACAATAAAGTTTTGTGGCATATGCTCAACCTGAACATATGGGTATGTCTGAATGGTAGTGGGCTTATAGAACTTTGCCGTAGCCGCGTCATTCGCATCCAGTTCGTTATACTGAATTTCAGTTTTAATACCTCCCTGATTAATCGCGTAGATTCTTTCTCTGCTTTTTAAGTCATAATAACTGTAACGATATAAATGATTTTCAACCTTTACAAAAAAGATATTCTCTTCCTTGTTGATACGGAGTGAAACATTCATCGGAATCCAGTGAGCACCAATTTCCGAGTACATTCCCCATAAATCTTCTTCATACTTGGTTTCAAACTTTATATTTCCGTTGGCATCAACTCCTGTTGATTCCATAATTTTAAATCCTCTTCTTGAATCCACATCCTTACAACATTTGTGAGCTTTAAAGATCTGGGATTCAAAACGAATTAAATCACTCTTACCGTCACCATTCAAATCTTTGGCAAAATGCCAGATAGCAGCCTGTCTCTGATAGGTTTCGTCTACAATCTTAGGATCTTTTGTAAAAGATGAGAAGTTGTTAAGGTCCTGCACTCTGAAAGTTGGTGCACTACTTCCGGCTGGAAGAGTCTGTCCTGGGTTCATGTATAATTTCCAGTTGGAAGTTTCTGTCCCCTGAGGAACCATGAAATCCATCTTACTATCCCCATTGAAATCTCCAAAAACAATTCCTGTGTGTTCTCCGTCGAAGCCAAAATAGTTGGTTTGCATCACATATTTCCCTGCTTCATTGGTAACAAAGAAATTGTTATTCACCCAGTTTCTTGTCACTTCCACAAGATTTTCTTTTCCATCTCCTTCAAAATCCATTGCGATTCCTACTTTCAGAAGATCTCTAGGTCCGGATCCTACCCAATAGGCATCATTTACAGAAGTATTCGGATTAAGAATATAGAAATCATAGCTTGTATAAGATTCTACTGGTCTATGGATCGGTATATTAGGAGTACTTCCATCTATCACATTTGGATCGTCAATCGGGCCATTATAAGGATAAATCGTCATAATGGTTTCTACAGAAAACATCACTTCTGAAAGACCATCTCCGTTTACATCCACATCCCTGAACTCTCTTACGTACGATTTTGTGACAATACGATCATCTGTCGGATTAGTTCTTGGTTCCTCATGAGTTTTATCATATAATGATGATGGAACCAACTTAGTCTGGTTCAAAACATATTGTGTGTTATCAAGAACGTATTTATCAAATTTAATCTGATTGGATTCTATTTTGCGGGTGTACAGAGACTTCACCGGTCTCATCTTATCATTAGCAAGGGTAGCATTAATCGCTAAAGCCCCTGTCAGATTAACATCAGAAACCTTTACCGGATTAGCTCCGAAGAAATTGTTATAGGCAATATAAGTACCTGCAATAGTGCCTTCAACATAATCTCCCTCTCTTTCACAACGGCCGTAGTCATCATAGTCCAGGCATTCATAATATCCATCTCTTGCTGTCTGGTAATACAGTAAATCCAGATTTCCGTCTCCGTCAAAATCAGAAATATTTTTATTATCTAAATTTAAATTGTTAGAAATTTCAGTTCCTTTGATAGTCGAACTATCAGGCTTTCTCTCAAACTTAATTGGATTAGCTGATTCTCCTTTGGCATTCTTTTCTGTAATCTGATCTACAAACTGATAACTTGTACTATTGTTCGTATAATCTATTTTATAAGATTTAAAAATAGCTGAGTTTGCTTTAACTACAATTTCGCTTAGAAGTTTATCCTGATTGTAATAATATCCCTGATGATAAGAAAGCTCTTTTACTGTTCTATCAACACCATAATTAAATTGAATTTCATTAAAATGAGGTTTGTTTAATTTTTCATTCCCTCCCCATTTAACGGTTTTAATTTTGGTAACTTCGCCTAAAGCTGAGGTTTGTGTCGGAACTGTAGCATTTCTTTCATATTCATAAGTAATATAATTACCCTGGGCATCCATCCATTTTACCAGATTGTATTCCATGGTGGTTCTTGCGGCACTTACGTGTCCGGGATCGGCAACCGTGTCACCGTACCAAGCCTGAGAACCGTCCTCAAAAGTCACATGGAAAAACATTGGTCCCTGAACTCCATTTCTGGTACCTAAAGATTTGATTTTAACATTTGAGAATTTTTCGGTAACATATTCTGCACCATCTTTTCCATATTCTCCTGACTTTAAAATCAATCTCTGACCATTGAAGCTATAGTAATCAGAATAATCCATTTTGATTTCCCTGGCCTCTTTGTCCTTGTCGATATTTTTTCCCATTCTGGAAATGGAAGTAATTCCCATTAAATTCCAACCATATCCTGCCATTCCGTTTCCGGAACCACTGGTATAAACAAGATTTAATTGGGGGGCTACTGTTTTCACTCCAGGAGGCAATGCAATAGGTAAAGTAAATTGCAGCTGACCGCCTCCGTTTACTTCAATATTTCCTTTCGTATCGTGAAAACTCTGTTGAGCGGGAGCAGATGTCCCGTTTGGATTATTGGCTCCAGCACCCGAATTCGTGGGGCCGCCACCCGGATTCTCTGTACCGGGGCCTATTTTTGCTATGAAAGGGTTAGAAGTCCCTCCCTTAGCTATAAACCCCTGAGCCATGACCACAGTCTGTGGATCCTGTACAGTCCGGGATGCTGTTTCCGGCTGGTAAAGTATGGTCTGCGAGAAGCCCAATACTGAACACAGGGACAGCATCAATGAGGATATATATTTCATTGGTTATTAGTTTTTTATAAAATAATTGATAATGTAAATCATGTAAATACCATGAGAAATAAGGGGGTAATTATTCATCCTTATCCTCTCTGTATTTGCTTTAGATTTTATCTTTTGGTCACATTTTTACCAAAGACTCTTCCATCTTTCAAGGTAAAGCGCAGAATATAAACTCCCCAGTCATAGCCAGTCATGTTTATTTTGATCTTACGACCAAGATCCGGAGAGTTCTGCTGCTGGAATTTCCAGTGAACAGTGCTATGTTGGTAGAGGGAAACAGATTCTATTAAGCTGTCTACTTCTTCTGTCCAGTCGATAGTTAAATAATCATTAACCGGAACCGGATAAAGCCTGATGTTTTTAAGGAATGTTTTTTCATCCATCACAGGGGCTTGCTGACTGGCTATTGCTGTTTTTTTAACCTGTTCCTCCAGCTTAATTTCTTTGAGTATTGGCCCCGGATCCTTTTTACCGGAAGGATTCGTTCCTCTGTATCGTTGGTTTCCGGCTTCATCATATTTGAAATAGACTTCAGTTTGTGAAAATCCCAAAAATCCAATACACAGAGAAAATACTGTAAATAATTTTCTTTTCATAGGTGTATTATTTCTTTTTAGCAAGAAGTTGCTGTACCAGTTCTTTTAACTCTTTAATTTCTGCGGATTGAGATTTCAATACCTTATTTTCTTCCTGAAGTTGCTTCAGCTGTTTGTTCTGCTCGATAGAATACAGGGTAAGTTCTTCTATTTTCTCAAGAAGTTTAGCATCCATTTCAGCTACATTAATTCCTTTTTCGATGACTTCCGAAGCAGATGGAATATTAGGTAGGTGTCCGTTCTCTGTAATATGTTTTTCCACTTCTTCTAAAGATTTCAGCTGATAATCCTTTTTAAATACATAATCCGCCCATACATTAGCCTTTACTTCAACTTCCTTTGCATGGATTTTCCCATCGAATTTCGCAATTCCATTGTTTAGGAATTTAATCCATATTCCACGTTTTGCATCCTGGAATCCGACAAAAGTCTGTCCATCATCATTATCATTAGGTTGAGCAATAATAATGTTATGAGAACTCCCAAGATTTCTTAAAACTGTATCTCCAGGCATACCTCCGTAACATCCGTTACAAGATGATTTAGCAATTTGAAATGTTCCAAATGAATTGGTAACTTCCATCATTACACTGTTAGGGTCATACACTCTTAGCAAAGCCGCAGAAGTAGTATCAGGATCATTGTTGCCTATTCTTACTTTTCCTTCATTGGATTGTAGTAATAATTTGCTCCAGTTTCCCCATTGAGGATCTGCTGATAACCCATTTCTGTAAAAGATACCTCCGTCATTAAAATTAAGTTGGTGACGCTTATTTCCTGAATTATCGGACCAAGGAGCAATAGTTAACATTCCGGAGTGGTTACCTACTCCCGGAACTCCTACTACAGTTCTCGTTTTAAATTCTGCCTTCACTATATTGTTGTAAGCAGCGGGTAAGTCGTTTGAATTTCTGGTATCTTGTACTGTAAGGCCCGACGCATTTTGGCCAAACATAAAAGTAGAAAATGCCATTCCGGCAATCAATAATGTTTTTTTCATGGTTAAATTAGTTTTTTTTAAGTCTGATTTAAATACACTTAGACACTGTGCAGTGTCTTAATTTTGTACAAAAGTAAACATATTGCTGTAAAACACAAATAAAAATTATAATTTGTTTTCAACAGAAATTTAAACAATTAAAAATCAGGTTGTTAAACTTAAATCTCCATTCTATCAACCTTCAAGTATGCATTTAATTCAGGTTAAATTCATTGATGATTTACATTATAATTCAATTTTTTTTGTATCATTTTTCAATATTAAACGACCTATAGAAAATAGAGATCGTTAGTATTTCAATTTTTATATTAGTCATCAAATTCCTAGCTATGAACTGTATTATTATAGATGAAGAACCCATCGCGAGACAAGGCATGGTAAGCCTTATCAACAAGATACCCGAACCTCGGTTTTTAAAAGCTGTTCATAAAGCAATAGAATATCGTTTTTTTCCTGTCCGATGATTTTGAAAAAACACATATATCCTTTAATCTATCTTTATTACGGATCGATGGACATTACAACAAAATATTGTAACCTTTAACCAATATTATTTATGAAAACTCCTTTTATCAGTAGGATTGCAGCTTTTCTCATTTTTGTATATTCTTTTATACAGGCTCAGCAGCAACCTCAGTCTACTTCTGAAAAACTGGATGAATATTTTTCAGCTCTTACTTCTTTGAACACTTTCAATGGGAATGTTCTTATTGCCCAAAGTGGGAAATCCATTTTTGACAAAACTTATAATATGCCATCTGCTCCTCAAGAGATGAAAATAACAAGAGACAGCCGCTTTATTATTGCCTCGGTATCAAAAGTATTTGTTAAGTATGGCATTCTAAAGCTCGTTGAACAAAAAAAGATTTCTCTTGAGGATAAACTTTCAAAATTTTTCCCTGATTTTCCGAATGGAAATAAAATTACAGTCAATCATTTGCTTCACCATCAATCCGGGTTGCCAAGGGAGGTCAAAGATTATGAAAAATATCAGAAGATCACTGGAAAGCAATTGATCATTATGGCAAAAAAAGAAAAATTATTGTTTGAGCCCGGGACACAGACCTTGTATTCCAATATCGGATTTCTCCTGCTTCATGCTATTATAGAGGTATCTTCGGATAATGGCTACCTGAGATACATACAAGATCAGATTTTCACGCCGATGAATCTCAATACTACCTCGGAATATAATAATCAGGAAAAGTATCAGAATTTTGCTGAGGGTTTTACCCATGATGACGGCAGCATCAAAAGAGCACCAGCGGTTGCTGTTGATCGTTTTGAAACCGGAAATTATGTTTCAACCATTCAGGATTTATTTACTTTTTCCCAAAAGGGATTTACAGGAAAATACCTCCGGGAAGATCTTGTACAGGAACTTTTCGATGAAAAAGGAATACTGGCACAAGCAGGTGGAAGACCCGGATACCGGGCGTATTTTTATAAAAATAAGAACAGCTCGTACGATTTTATGATGGTCAGCAATTATTCTGACATCCCGATCCAGTCTATCATTGATGACGTCATTAATATTCTCAATGGAAAGCCCTACGAAATTCCCAAAAAGATTGAAAGAAAAGCCATTCCTTTATCCAAAGAAAAACTAAAAAGATTTGAAGGTAAATATGCTCTGGAAGCAGACAGCCGGCAACAATATTCCCTTATCCTCAAAAATGAAAATCTGGTCCTTAAAGACAAAGATGGAGAAATTACTACCTTGTTCCCCGATTCCGAAACCAGTTTTTTCTATGATCCTGCCTCCAAAGACGGATTGGAGTTTAAATGGAATAGCCACTCAAAAAAATATGAGCTTTATATCATTTCAACCGGCATTTCATTAAAAACAAAACAAATAGAATGAAAGAATAAAAAATTCCAATACTCTTTGCCGATCGCTCTATCTATAGAGTGGAAATAACATCAATTCTTCTCTACAATAGTGCAAAAATACTACCTTATATACTCAAAGTTATCATGAATAATAGCGGCCAGTGATATGGCGATTAAAAGAATGCCAGCAATCCATCCTCTGTAATAAAGCATTTTATCATAACCGGAATAGTCATCTCCTTTAATATTGAAGACATTTTCCTTTGGGCTTACCTTAAAGTAGATAAGCACGGTTCCTATAAGTAAGGTAATAAATGTCATTATATTGGATTTTATTTTGGGGATATCTGTGAAAGCTTCTTTTGAAAAGCTCCAACAACTTTTAGGGATTGAAGCTCCGGTAATCATTATTTCTGTATCTAAAATAATAAAAAATAACATACTATAAAATAATAAAGCCTCTTCTGAGGCCTTATTTATAGAATAAAAGATATTGATTATTTTTTCAGATCATCAATTTCATCCTGAATGGATCGGATTTTATCCCTTAATTCCTGACTTACTTTACCAGGGATTTTTTTCACCTTTCTTAAATCTAAAGCGAGCATAATAGAAGCGATTCCCATAAAGATAAAAGATACTCCCGTAAGAGTCACTAAGGAAATCCCGGTAAACACAGGATTAAATATGAGTAGTAAAGAAAATATAATTCCTCCTACACTAGCCAATGCCACATTTCCCCAGCTCATGATTCTCATACTTTTCAGATCAAAGGCGAATCCCAACAACTGAAAAGAACGAAAAAGTAAAGTAAATCCTACTACAAAAGGAAGGATAGACATGGAGATTTGTGGATAGGCGATAAGATAAAGTCCTATTGCTGTTGTCAGCAAACCGCTTACCAGAAACCAACCCCAGCCTTGCAGAGATTTGCTGTTTTGCAGAGAAAAGAATATCTCTGTAATTCCGGAGAATAAAAAGGAGACACTAAAGAAAATAGAAAGTGTCACATACGTTGCCAGCGGTACACTGAATACATAAAACCCGCAGATCAGAAATAAAATTCCAAAAATTAATGGAATATACCAGTGTTTAACAGTGTTTGTAAGAGTTTGAAATAAATTGGCCATAGGTGTGTTTTTTGGTCCTGCCTACTTTGTGGTACGGTGTTCGGCTTGTCCGTTGATAAGAAAATAATTTTCACTTTAATTTGAAATATTACTTTTTCTAATTTACAAAAAATAACCGAGCATAGATGTACAATTAATGAATAATTCACCCTAAAAAACCAAAATTTAAGGCAATTTTATTCTTATTCTCTACCTAAACCAGCAAAATATAAAATGTATCAAAAATAAAAAAGACGAAAATCCTAACAGATTTTCGTCTTCCAAACCATTCAAAGGTTTGTATATTTTAATTGGGTTTGTATAATTTATACATTACAAATAGAAATCCTATCCAGATCGGAATGAGGATCACCTGAATTTCCATTCCCGTAATGCTCATCAATCCTAAAATAAGAACTAAAAATGCAATACAGATATAGTTGGAAATAGGATAAAATATAGATGGAAACTTGGATTGAATTCCTTCGCGACTGATTGATTTCTTAAATTTAAGATGGGTATAACATATCATCAGCCAGTTGATAATCAATGTAGACACTACAAGAGCCATTAAATATTCAAAAGCTTTTTCTGGAACCAGTTTGTTAATGATGATGCAGATTCCCGCAAAACAGGAAGAAACAATTATGGCATTGATAGGAACAGAATTTTTATTCAGTTTCTTTAAAAATGTTGGTGCATTACCTTGCTGAGCCAATCCGAAAAGCATACGACTGTTGCTGTATACGCTACTGTTGTAAACAGATAAGGCAGCTGTCAAAACAATCAGATTCAGCACATTGGCAATTAGTGAATTAAACTGAATGACTTTTCCAAAAAGGCTGAACTCCAATCCATTTAAATTTTGAAAAACCATTACAAACGGGCTTGACCCTTCTGTAATCTCCCTCCATGGGCTTAATGAAAATAGAATAACCAAAGCTCCTACATAGAAAATCAAAATTCTGTAAATAACCTGATTGGTAGCCTGTGGAATTGTTTTTTCAGGGTTCTTTGCTTCTGCTGCGGTAATCCCGATCAGCTCCAAACCACCGAATGAAAACATAATCATGGCCATAGCAGCAAATAATCCTGAATATCCTGTTTCTGTCTTATTGAATAGTCCTTTTGGAAAAAAGCCACCATCGTTCCATAAATTGGTAATTGTCGCTTTTTCACCTCCTGTACCGCTGATCAACAAATAAACGCCGAAAACAATCATAGCAATGATCGCAATCACCTTGATAATGGAAAACCAGAACTCAGTTTCCCCATACACTTTCACAGAAGCAAGGTTCAGTGCAGTAATGACTACAAAAAAGAATAAACTAGACACCCAGAGTGGTATTTCCGGCCACCAGAAATGAATGTAATGACCAATAGCTGTAAGCTCAGCCATACTTACCAAAATATAGAGAATCCAGTAATTCCATCCTGAGGCAAAGCCTGGAAAATTCCCCCAATATTTATAGGCAAAGTGACTGAAACTCCCCGAAACAGGTTCCTGAACTACCATTTCACCAAGCTGACGCATAATAAAAAAAGCAATAATTCCTGCTAAAGCATACCCTAAGATTACTGATGGGCCAGCTAACACTGCGGCCGGTCCAATTCCCAGGAATAACCCTGTTCCTATGGCACCTCCAAGGGCAATTAATTGAATATGTCGGTTTGATAATCCTCTAACTAAAGTCTCGTTTTGTCCTGTTTTATTTTCGTTGCTCATTGAATGAATTATTCGGTCGCTAAATATATAAAAACTTTTCAGAGGAATTCATATTCCACGGGGTAAATTGAGAATTCAGATTCTTTACTTTAAAGGAAAAGATTATTTTGATTTATCAGAAACTAAAAAAATAATATGCAAACAGCTTTACCTGTTTCCATGACCGGACTATCAACGGAGCACGTCGGGAAGGTCCACCAAATCAATACAGATTATAAATATTCCTTGGGAACAGCAATATTATTCTTTTTCATATACTCAAGAAGCCCCTGGTATTTGTCTTCATATCCATCATCAGTACCACACTTATGAGAAATACTGCAAATGTCTGAAGGTTTTATATCTAAAATATCTGAAATTTTAGTCAGTATCTCAAGATTGATTTTCACCTTGGAATTTTCAATATCCGAATAAGCCTTCTGGGAAATCCCCATTTCGAAAGCCATATATTCCTGTGTAAGATCTCTACTCCTACGGATTTTTCTGATATTTTGTCCACATACTTTCATCGTTTTTGTTTTAGTAGTTTTCGGTATACTTTAGAAGATTATCTATTAGCCTCCAACAAAGTTAATAAATACCTTTGGCAAAACATTATACACGTTACATGATATTTACTTTTAACATAGAAAACGGCACAAAATAACCTTTTCGAGTAATTATCACCTCGGTAAACACTATTGGAATTTATGGAGACGCAAAAATTTAATTATGACAATAATATTGTCAGGGCATTCCTCTATGCTACAATCGCATTCGGACTCGTCGGATTTCTGCTTGGGCTTACTGCCGCATTGATGCTTTTTTATCCTGAATTACCTGAATTTTTATTCGGTACGGATGACACTACTATTAAAAGCCTGGCATCGGGAAATATTCAGGGATTAATTAATACTCAGGGAGCAATGGGCTTCGGAAGAATCAGAATGCTTCACACCAGTGCCGTAATTTTTGCCTTCGTTTGTAACTCCTTCTTCTGTGGTGCTTACTATAGCATGCAACGATTACTGAAAACAAGAATGTACAGTGACACCCTTTCATGGATTCACTTCTGGTCATGGCAGCTGATGATTGTCAGCGTGGTGATTACCTTCTTAATGGGAATCAATACTTCCAAGGAATATGCTGAACATGAATGGCCTATTGATATATTAATTGCCTTTTCATGGATTGTATTCGGGATCAATATGTTCGGAACTATTGCTAAAAGAAGAGTAAGACATTTATATGTTGCCATCTGGTTTTATCTGGCCACCTGGATTGCCGTAGCCATGCTTCACATTTTTAATAATCTCGAAGTTCCTTTATCTTTCACAAGCTGGAAATCATATTCTGTATATGCAGGTGTAAAAGACGCCTTGGTACAATGGTGGTATGGCCACAATGCAGTAGCATTCGTGTTAACCACTCCTGTATTAGGTCTGATGTATTACTTTATGCCAAAAGCAGCACAACGCCCGGTCTTCTCATACAAACTATCTATTATCCACTTCTGGTCGTTGATCTTCGTATACCTTTGGGCTGGTCCTCACCACCTGCAATATACAGCATTACCCGCATGGGCACAGGCTGTAGGAACAGGATTCTCCATCATGCTGATTGCCCCATCATGGGGAGGGATGCTGAACGGGCTTCTTACCTTGAGAGGCGCCTGGGATAAAGTAAGAGAAAACCCTATCCTTAAATTCTTCGTCGTTGCCGTTACCTGTTATGGGATGGCTACTTTCGAAGGACCATTATTAGCAACAAAATCTTTAAATAAAATCGGGCACTATACAGACTGGGTTATCGGTCACGTACACTTAGGAGCTCTTGGATGGAATGGTTTTATGGCATTCGGGGTGATCTATTACCTGGTTCCGATCATGTGGAGAACGAAACTTTGGTCTAAAAAACTGGCCAACTGGCACTTCTGGTTAGGTACTTTAGGAATCATCTTCTACGCCGTTCCCATGTATATTTCAGGATTCACACAGGGATTAATGTGGAAACAGTTCAATCCGGACGGAACATTATTATGGAAAAACTGGTTGGATACTGTTACAGCGATTATTCCTTATTTTAAAATGAGATTCTTAGGAGGTATCCTTTATCTTTCAGGAGCTATTTTAATGGTTATCAACGTTATTAAAACCATCAAAGCCGGTTCATTCCAGAAAGAAGTTCCTGCAGAAGCACCTGCATTAGCCAATATTGGAAGCACCAGAAAAGAAGGAGAAGGAATTCACCTTTGGTTGGAAAGAACTCCTACTCTATTGTCTATCCTTGCTTTCATTACCATAGCGATTGGTGGACTTGTGGAAATTGTTCCCACACTGTCACTGAAGCAAAGTGTTCCCACCATTACTTCGGTAAAACCCTATACTCCACTGGAGCTTGAAGGAAGAGATTTATATATCCGTGAAGGATGTAATTCATGCCACTCTCAAATGATCAGACCTTTCCGTGATGAAGTAGTAAGATTTGAAGGAAAGAATGGTCAGTACTCAAAAGCCGGAGAATTTATTTACGACAGACCATTTTTATGGGGGTCTAAAAGAACCGGACCGGATCTTCACAGAGAAGGAGGCAGAAACCCGGATTCGTGGCACTTCAAACATATGTACAACCCAAGAATTACTTCTGCAGGTTCCATCATGCCACGTTTCCCATGGTTAATTACCAATAAACTGGACCGTACTCAAATGGTAGATAAAATGAAGCTGATGAAAAACACTTTTGCCGTTCCTTATACAAAAGCACAGATTGATTCTGCCAATCAGTGGGCAGATAACCAGTCAAAAGCAATTGTACAAAGAATTTACTCTGAAGCTACTGATGTAAAAGATCAGATGATCAAAGAAAAAACAGCCAAAGGGTCAGCCTATGTTCCACTTGAACAAAGAGAAATTGTAGCGATGATTGCTTATCTGCAGAGATTAGGTACTGATATCAAAACAACGCAGATCCAGACAGCAAGTGTAGAGTAGACTAAGTAAAGATTAAAATTGTATTGCAATGAAAACGAGAACCCCAATTTCAGTATATATCGCCGTAACGATAGGTTTAACGATCATGGCCTTTGAAATGTTCGCCAGTGATTCAGGATATTTTACATCACCATTTTTCTGGGCGCTGATTCTGATTGCCATTATTCTTCTGATGATCATGAACTCTATCGGAGATTTGATTGAAAATGACACCTTCAGTAAATTATCTGAGAATGAGAAAAAAGAATATCTCGCTGAAAAAAGTGTTCCTTATTACCAGAAATTATGGAACTCGGCTTTCAAAAAACAGTCTGTCACAGAAGAAAAAGATATTCTTATTGACCATGGTTTCGACGGAATCACAGAGCTGGACAACTCTCTTCCCAAATGGTGGATTGGTCTGTTCTGGTTCGGATGTATATTCTGCGCGGTCTATTTAACAGCATTTGCCTTTACTGACTATGCTCATCCGGATGTAGAATACACGAAAGAAGCTAAAACGATGCTCGCTTCCATTGAAGAGTATGAAAAAACCGCCCCTCAGATCAATCTGGAAACTGCAAAATACAGTGCTGATAATATTGCTGAAGGTCAGGAGCTCTTCAAAACCAATTGTGTGACCTGCCATGGAGACGGAGGAAAAGGAGGTATCGGTCCCAACCTTACCGATACACACTGGATCAACATCAAAGAGAAAAGTCTATTTAAGAATGTTTTCTGGATGCTTGAGAATGGTTCTCCCAACAACCCAACCATGAGACCTTTCATTAAAGAAGGAACCATCACAGGAAAAGATGCAGAAAAAATTGCCGCTTATATTTATCATATCAACCAGGAATCTTCTCCAATTACAGTGGCACAAGGTGGTGCTGCCCCACAGGGAGAAGAGGTGAAATGGGAAAACGGAAACAACTAAAAAAATTATTACCTCAATGATATAAACCATGCCAAGCCCCCTTTAGAACTACACTAACATTTGAATTTTCATTTTTGCTAACTAACCTTTTCAACATTAAAAAATGATACTAAAGGGGGCTTTTTAAGAACAAAATCCGCACCTTGGCTTGTCTTACTCAACTATTCACTTGACAACTACTAAACTAAAAATTCCATAATAAGGCAGCCAAGGCAGGATTTTTGCATTCACAAAGGGTACCACAACAAAGTGTAAATAATTTAGTATTATTATCTTTGTTAGAAACCACATCGCATTTGAAACTGAAAATCAACACTACAAAACTCTTAAGGCGTATTGCAATAACTTTTATTGCAATATTGGTTTTTCTTACCCTTCTGATACTCAGCCTTAGACTTCCGGCCGTTCAAAATTTCATTAAGGATAAGCTTATTGTTTACCTGGAGAAAAAAATCAAGACTAAAGTAAGTCTTGAAAAAGTCTATATCGGTTTTCCCAACAGCCTGGTCATGGAAAATCTTTACCTTAAAGGACAGGATGTTGACACCTTACTGGCCGTAAAAAAACTGGATGTGGGTCTTCACATGCTGAAACTTATCAATTCTACCGCAGATATTACTTCTGTAGATATGGAAGGAGCCAGAGCCAATGTAGTGCGCAAGCCGGATGGTAAATTCAATTTCGATTATATTATTGATGCTTTTGCTACCAATGATAAAGAAGAAAGCTCTTCCAAACCGTTCATCATTTCTCTTGATAAAATTAATTTAAAAGATATCGGGGTCACTTTCAATGATCAGCAATCGAAAAACGATATTAATTTATATTTTAAATCCTTTGATACAAGGGTTAAAAAGTTTGATCTCAGTAAAAACACCTATGCCGTTAATGATATTAATCTTGACGGATTAAAATTAAAGCTGAAGCAGGATATTGTAGAAGAAGTAACCAAAAAAGTAGAGAAAAAAGTAGACTCTCTCAATGAAAAAAAGCCGATGAATATTGGATTGAGAGGGATAAAACTCACCAACTTTAATATTGATTACGGTGATGAAAACACCAAAACATTTGCAAAAGTTCTGTTCAAAGAACTGAGTACAAAGGTTAATAAACTGGATTTGGAAAACAATGCATTTAATGTGGCCAATGTATTTCTTTCCGGAGCAGATATTACAGCCAATCTGTATCTGCCTGCAAAAAATGCCAATCCGAAAAAAACAGAAGAACCTGACGTTTCAAAAGTTTCTGATCAGAGCAAAGCCATGAATCTTCTATTAGGAAAACTTGTGCTTAATGATGTAAAAGCCACCTACAACAATACTGCCATTGCCCCAACAAAACAAGGAATGGATTTCAACCATATGAACTTCTCAAAGATGAATCTTGAACTGAGAAGCTTCAAAATGGAGAATAACACCTTTGCAGGAACGGTTAATTCTGCAGAAATACAGGAGGCCAGAGGGCTGGATATCCAGAAATTCAATACTGATTTTGTGTATGCTGAAAAGCAGGCTTATTTAAAAAGCCTCTATTTACAGACCCCGAAAACACTATTACGTGATGAGGTTATTTTAAATTATAATTCCATTGACGAGCTTACCTCAAATCCTGGAGCAATAAAAGTTTCTGCTAATATTAAGGATTCTAAAATCGGGTTTTCCGATATTTTGAATCTGGTTCCCACCTTAAGAAATACGGTTCCTTTTAATAAATATCCGAACGCTGTTTTAAATGTCAATGCCAATGTTAAAGGAAGTGTGAATGATCTTTTGATAGAAGATCTTAAAGTATCAGGACTGGATCAGCTGAGGGTAGTTGCATCAGGTAAAATCAAAAATGCAATGAATCCTGATCAATTGTCCTATGATGTAAGAATCGGAGAGTTTTCTTCCAATGCTAAAACCATATTCAATCTTGTTCCCAAAAATACTATTCCATCCAATATTTCCCTTCCTTCAAGCTTTAGCATTAAAGGAAATGCAAAAGGAACAACCAAAGTCGTTACTACTGACCTTAACCTCTACTCTACCCTCGGAAATGCTGCGATTGTCGCCAATGTTGACATGCGAAGAAAAAATCGTGAGTTATATGATGTAAAGGCAAATCTGCAGGGAATTCAGGTTGGGAAAATTATTCAGAATAAAGATATTGGTCCAATTACAGCGCAGATTTATGCAAAAGGAGAAAGTTTCGACTTTAAAAATGCCAACGCCGATGTAAAAGGACACGTGGCTTCAGCAGTATACAAAGGCTACCGATACCAGAATATGAATTTAACCGGTAAGATCAATAAAGGAGCTTATCATGTTATTTTAGATTCAAAAGACCCGAATGCCAATCTGCAGCTGACTGCTTCAGGAGTGTATGATGACAAAAACCCTACAGTAAAAGTAAACGGCGAGGTGATTAAACTGGATGTCAACAAGCTTGGCTTCTATGAAAAGCCAATGATTATAGCGGGAAAAATTGACGGTGATTTCACAAGTCTGGATCCGAACAATCTCAATGGATATTTGAATCTGAAAGACTTCGCATTCTCAGATACCAAAGAAGTATATCCTGTACAGGAAATCAATCTTAAAGCGGCTTCCACAAAGGATTCAACACAGATTAATTTCAATTCTCAAATTGCAGATGTTGAACTGAAAGGTAAATACAAACTGACTCAGATTTTTGGTGCCTTAACACAAACCATCAATCAATACTATCAGTTCCAAAAGCCTGATAAAAAACAGAAAATTGACCAGGGACAGCATTTTACATTTACCGCCAAGGTAAAAAATGATGATCTGATCAGAAAGTTTGTACCGGATCTGAAAGATTTTGAAACCATCAACATCAATGGAAACTACGATGCTGATTCACAGAAAATAGAACTTGATGGTGAGATCCCACGTTTGCTGTACGGTGAAAATTCTATTGAAAAAGGATCCTTAAAAGTCACCAACGACAATCAGGCATTACAATATAACCTGAATGTTGCGGCTTTAAAAAGTTCAAGTTTTTCATTGAGTAAAATAAATATCGGTGGTGATATTTCAGATAATACGATCAATTATAACGTCACGACAAAAGATGATAAAGATGCTACGCAATTCCTTATTGCCGGAAATGCAAAATCATTGAATGATATTACAGAAATCTCTTTAAATCCAAACGGATTAAAACTGAACTACACAGACTGGAATGTTGCGGAAAATAATAAAATTCAGATCAGCAGTAAAGGAATTCTTGCCGACAATTTTATTTTATCTAACGGGAACAGCCAGATTTCGCTTCAATCTGAAAATAGTAATCCCGCAAGTCCTCTAAATGTTTCGTTGAAAGATTTTAAGATTGAAACCATCACGGAGCTTATTAAAAAAGATACGGTACTGGCCAGGGGAACCATTAACGGAAACGCTCAGCTAAGGGATATCACGAAAAAGATGACCTTCACTTCGGATCTCAATATTTCCGACCTGATTGTCTACGGAAGTCCTGTCGGAAATCTTGCCGTGAAAGTCAACAATGCTTCACCGAGTGTCTTAAACGCAGATATTGCACTTTCCGGAAATAATAATGATGTAAAAATCCTGGGAGATTACAACACTTCTTCCAGTTCATTTGATCTGAATATGGCGATTAATAAGCTTCAGATGAAAACGCTGCAGGGCTTTTCAATGAATGCTATAACCAATACGGAGGGCTATCTGTCAGGAAATTTAAAAATTACCGGAAGTACAGATAAACCCAATATTTTAGGAAAAGTAAAACTGAATGATGCCGGACTGGAAATTGCAAAAACAGGAAGTGACTTCAGAAAGCTGAATGATGAAATCGATTTCACCAGCCGTGGTATTGAATTCAACAAATTTAAAATCAATGATAAGGATGGAAACGCACTTGTCGTAGACGGACAGGTTCTTACACAAACCTACAGAGATTTTGCATTTAATCTAAATGTCAATGCAAAAGACTTTAAAGTCGTTAATTCTCAGAAATCCAACGATGCGATGATGTACGGTATTCTTGCCATTGATGCAGGACTTCGTATCCGCGGAAATCTTGACTTACCAAAAGTAGACGGCAGATTAAGCGTTTCCGACGATACGGACTTTACTTTTGTTCTGCCTCAATCTAATCCTTCATTACAGGAAAGAGATGGCATTGTAGAATTTATAGATCAGGATCAGGTTGTGCTCAATAAAACAATCAAAACAGATTCTCTGAATGCACAAAGCCGCATCAAAGGGATGGATGTAAGTGTTAATATTGAGGTCAGTAAAGAAGCAAAACTTTCATTAATCATTGATAAAGCCAATGGTGATTTTGTACAGTTACAGGGTGAAGCGGAACTAACCGGCGGAATTGATCCTTCAGGAAAAACAACGTTAGTGGGAGTTTACGAAGTAGAAAAAGGAAGTTATGACCTTACGGTAAGTTTCCTGAAACGTAAGTTTGATATTCAGAAAGGAAGTACGATTACATGGACAGGAGAGCCTACGACAGCTATAATGGACATTACAGCCGTATATAAAACAGAAGCTCCGCCTATTGACCTCGTTGAACAGCAGATCACAGGACAGAGCGCATCAGAAATGAACCAATATAAGCAGAGAATCCCATTCAATACTTTATTAAAAATGAAAGGTGAATTGCTGAAACCTCAGCTTAGTTTTGATATTACCACAGAAGAAAAAAATAATTCGATCTCAACAAATGTAAAAGATGTTATCGATCAGAAGCTTGCCCAGCTCAGAACCCAGGAGTCTGAAATGAATAAGCAGGTGTTTGCATTACTTCTCCTCAACCGTTTCATCGGAGAAAATCCGTTTGAAAGTGGTGCCGGAATGTCTGCTGAAACAATGGCCAGACAAAGTGTTAGTAAAATTCTTTCCCAGCAACTGAATAACCTGGCAGCAGGACTTATCAAAGGGGTAGACCTTAATTTTGGACTTGACTCTTCAGAAGATTATTCTACCGGTCAGAAAAATACAAGAACAGACCTGAATGTGGATATCAGCAAAAAACTACTGAATGACCGGTTAAAAGTAACGGTAGGAAGTAATTTCGGACTGGAAGGACAAGCCCGTCAGAATGAAAACATGACCAATATTGCAGGAAATGTTTCTGTTGACTACAGTCTTTCCAAAGACGGAAGATATATGTTGCGTGCTTATCGTAAAGATGAATATCAGGTAGCTTTGCAAGGGCAGATTATAGAAACCGGACTTGGATTTATCATCACGCTGGATTATGACAAATTCCGGGAGATTTTCCAAAAATCAAAAGAAAAGAAAACCAAAAAGAATCAAAACAACCAAGTGGTAGAATTTAAATAATGAGTAAGACGTTCCATACATATTGCAAGTATCTGTTGACTTCCGGATTGGTATCTACCGTGATTTCCTGCAGCAATACCCGATTTTTAAAAGAAGGTCAGATGCTCTACACGGGTGCTGATGTGAAAATCATCAATGATACCATGTCCAAAAAGGAGAAAAAAGACCTTCAATCTGCCCTGGCAGAAAACCTCAGACCCAAACCTAATTCTACATTTTTGGGATTGCGACCTAAACTGTACTTCTACAATATCGCCAAAGAACCTAAGAAAGATAAAGGCTTCAATTACTGGTTAAAATATAAAGTAGGTGAAAAGCCAGTTCTGTTGGGTGATGTAGATCGTGAATTCAATAAAGATATTCTTGAAAATTATTCCGAAAACAAAGGATATTTCAATGCTAAGGCTACGTATGACACGGTTTCAAAAAATAAAAGAGCCAGAGTCATTTATACAGTAAGACCTGGAGCCAGATATCTGATTGATGGTGTAAAATTCCAGAAAGATTCGACAGTAGTGAATCAGGAAATTCAAAGTTTAACGGGAAGAACCCTTTTGAAAAACGGAAAGCCTTTTGATCTGGATGTCATCAAGTCTGAAAGGGAAAGAATTGATAACGGGTTAAAAGAACGTGGCTTTTATTACTTTCACCCTGATAACATTATTGTACAGGCAGATAGTACCGTCAATAAAAATCATAAGGTTGAGCTTAACGTAAAACTTAAAGATAATACCCCTGCTTTAGCCACCCAGCAATTCAGTATTGACAAGGTCGTGGTATTTCCCAACTATAATATTCAGGATGTAAAGGACGGAAAGTACAGTATTCCCATGAATCAGGATTCTCTTTCCAAATATGCATTTGACGATATTTACGTGATCGACCCGCAACATAAATTCAAACCGAAAATCTTTGACAGAGCATTATACTTTAAGAAAGGAGACCTGTACAACCGTTCCAATCATAATCTTACTTTAAACAGGTTGATCAGCCTTGGTGTTTTCAAATTTGTAAAAAATGAATTCATTACTTCAGATTCTTTAAGCCATAAATTTGATGCGTATTATCTGCTGACCCCGAGACAAATCCAGTCACTACGTCTGGAGGCTTTAGGAAGAACCAATTCTGCCAACTACGGTGGTGGAGAGCTCAATCTGAACTGGACTCATAGAAATTTCTTCAAGGGAGCAGAACAATTTAAGGCAGCCATTTACGGAGCTTTTGATTTTCAGATGGGAGGACCAAAAGATGCCAATAACATTTTCCGAGCGGGAGCGAATGTACAGCTTTCTATTCCAAGAATTGTAGCACCATTCCGTTTTCATTCTTCAAGTGCATTTGTTCCAAGAACCAATATCACATTGGGATATGAATTCCAGAACCGTACCCAATATTATACCCTCAACAATTTTACAGGGTCATTTGGATATGTGTGGAAAGAAAATATCAGAAAAGAACATGAACTGAAGGTGATCGATATCACTTTGGTTTCTCCTGCCAATGTTACTGATGCTTACAAAGTGCTATCGACAAACAATGCCGCAATGCAAAGAGTTGTACAGGAACAACTTATTTTCGGCCCCACATACTCGTACACTTATACAAATACCATGCTTCCAAGAAAGAATACCTTCTATTATAAGGGTACCTTGGATTTAGCAGGAAATATTACAGGACTTGTTACCGGTGCCAACGCGAAAAAAGATAAGCAAAAAGAAATTTTTGGAATTCCTTTCAGTCAATATGCCAAGATTGAAAATGATTTGAGGTTCTATCATAAATTCACGGAAAAAAGCTCTCTTGCTACCAGATTAATCGCTGGAATCGCCTATCCTTATGGAAACTCAGAGTATATCCCATTCTCTAAGCAATTCTTTTCCGGTGGTAGTAACAGTATCAGAGCCTTCCGTGCGAGAACATTAGGTCCAGGAAGCTTTGATCCAAGAACTTTACCCGAGGGAGGCTTTTTTGACCAGTCAGGGGATATTAAATTAGAATTAAATGCCGAGTACCGTGCCAATCTTTATAAATTTTTAAATGTTGCCGCCTTTGTTGATGCTGGAAATATATGGCTAATCAACAGTGATAAAGATAGACCAGGCGCCAAATTTTCAAAAGATTTTTTACAAGAAATTGCTGTAGGTGCCGGAGTTGGTCTGAGACTTGATTTTTCAATCCTGATTTTGAGACTGGATTTAGCCATGCCACTAAGAGTTCCTTATTATGAAAAAGGGGACAGATGGACTTTCGATAAAATTAATTTCGGAGATCCAAGCTGGAGAAAAGACAATCTTATTTTAAATATTGCCATCGGATATCCTTTTTAATATGATCAAAAATGCTAAATTTTTCTGGGATGTTTTAAAAGACACCTTTACAGAATGGAATGATTCTTCCGCATCAAAAGATTCGGCAAGTCTTGCCTATTACGCCATTTTTTCCATCCCCGGATTATTGATCATCATTATCTGGGTATTGGGAAACTTTTTCGGAGAGGAAGCCATCCGTGGACAGATCAGTACCCAGATCAGTGGTATTATGGGACCCGATGTTGCCAAAAGTATTGAAGGTATGCTAGCCGGAGCGCTTATTGACAAAAAAAACATCTTTATGAAGGCTGTCGGAGTCGGTTCATTGGTATTTGGTTCCACTACCTTATTTTTTCAGCTTCAGCATTCATTAAATGCCCTTTGGGATGTAGAGGCAGCTCCTAAAAAGGCACTCCTTAAATTTTTACTGGATCGGGCAAATTCCTTAGGAATGATTCTTATCCTTGGCTTTCTGCTAATGATCACCATGGTTTTATCTTCACTCATCAGTTTATTCAATACGATTATCACTCAGTACTTTGGATTTGAGACTTATATGCTGGTAGAAGTTGTCAATTTTGCGGTTGGTTTTGGCCTTGTTATGCTTTTATTTGCGCTTATGTTTAAAGTTCTTCCGGATGTTTTGATCACTTGGAAATCTGTTTGGAGAGGGGCTTTTCTTACCACGATATTATTTACACTAGGTAAATTTTTACTTAGCCTATATTTCAGTCAGGCAAAACCTACCTCAACGTTCGGGGCCGCAGGAACGGTTATTCTGATTATGATGTGGATCAATTATTCCTGTATGCTGATATTTTTTGGCGCTAAGTTTACCAAAGTGTACACTTACAAAAAAGGATATCCCGTTATTTTATCCAAGCATGCAAGATGGAGTGCAGCCAAGCTGTATGCTGACAGTTTAAAACAGATGCAGGGGAAAACAGAGGAATCCTAACTATCCAAGAAATTATTTTTATCCATAAAAAAACTCCTGAAAAATTCAGGAGTTTTGTATTTTTTACATTCTGTTTACCGTTCCGATTCCCAGGAGTTCCAGAGACTTTTTGATTGTCTTGGCCGTAAGATCAGATAGATTTAAACGGAATTGTTTTACATTTTCATCATCCTGATTCAGAATCGGATTATTCTGATAGAAAGAGTTGTAAGACTTTACAAGATCGTATACATAGTTGGCTACGAGCGCAGGACTCAATGTTTCTGCTGATCTCGCCACTACTGTTTTAAAGTTGGCTAACTGCATAATCAATTCCTTTTCGAATTGGTTGAGAACGATATCTGCAGTTTCTTTTTGTGCATACCCTGCCTTAGATAACAATGACTGAATACGAGCGTAAGTATATTGAATAAACGGTCCTGTATTTCCATTAAAATCGATACTTTCTGCCGGATTGAAAAGCATTTTTTTCTTTGGATCAACTTTCAGCATGAAGTATTTCAATGCTCCCAATCCTACCGTTTCATAGGAAATTTCTTTATCTTCCTCAGATAATGTTTCCAGTTTTCCAAGCTCCTGTGCTTTAGATTTTGCTGTGGCATACATTTCCTGCATTAAATCATCAGCATCTACCACTGTTCCTTCACGGGATTTCATTTTTCCTTCAGGAAGTTCTACCATTCCGTAAGACAAGTGATACAACTGGTCCGCCCATTCATATCCAAGCTTTTTCAAGATTTTAAATAAAACCTGGAAATGATAATCCTGCTCATTTCCTACGGTATAGATCAGCTTTTGAATATCGTTTTGTTTGAAACGCTCAACCGCAGTTCCCAAATCCTGAGTCATATACACTGAAGTACCGTCTGAACGCAATAATAATTTCTGATCAAGTCCTTCATCAGTCAGATCACACCATACGGAACCATCTTCTTTCTGGAATAAGACACCTTTATCCAGACCTGCCTGAATAAGATCTTTACCGAGAATATAAGTATTGCTTTCGTACTGAACCTGATCAAAATCAACCCCCAATCTTTTATAGGTTTCATTGAATCCTTTGTATACCCATGAATTCATTTCTGCCCATAATGCTCTTACTTTTTCATCTCCATTCTCCCAATCCACAAGCATTTGCTGTGCCTCTTTAATTATTGGAGCATCTTTTTTGGCCTGTTCTTCTCCTGTTCCTTGGGCTACAAGGTCAGCGATTTCTTTTTTATAGTTTTTGTCAAACTCTACATAATAGTTTCCGACAAACTTATCTCCCTTCGTGTTGGTAGTTTCTGGAGTTTCTCCTTTCCCGAACTTTTCCCAGGCCAACATGGACTTACAAATGTGGATTCCTCTATCGTTGATAATTTGTGTTTTGATCACATCATATCCCGCTTCTTTTAAAATCTGAGCAACAGAGAATCCTAATAAATTATTTCTGATATGTCCAAGGTGTAATGGCTTATTGGTATTCGGTGACGAATATTCTACCATTACAGTTGCATTTTTCTTTTCTATGGTTGAGAAACCTTCGCTTACAGATCTGAAATTGTCTATAAACAATTGATTTTTCACTTTTACGTTAAGGAAACCTTTTACCACATTAAAACTCTCAAACAAATCACTTTGCTCTGTTAATGCTTCTCCTAATTCGACCCCTATACTTTCAGGATTTTTCTTTAATTGCTTTACTAACGGAAACGTAACAATGGTAAAATCACCTTCAAATTCCGTTTTATTTTCCTGAACTTCCAGCTTGATGTCTTTTAACTGATAAACATTTAAAATAACTTCCGAAAGTTTTTGTTCTATAATATCTTTAATATTCATGTTCTTACATTCGATTTTAATGGTCAGAGATGGAAAATTTTCATTCTCTATTTCATCTCAGAATTTTGAAGTACAAATATACGGAAATAAAAAAACCGCCCGTAGGCGGTAATATGAATGTTGTTAAAAATGTGTGTTAGTATTTGTCCCAGAAAATCTTGGTCTGTTGTTGATCTCCTCCAATTGCAGAAGAAGCTTGCTGATAATTTGAATTATTAAGATTCACTTCTCTTACAGGATAGGTAAATCTTTTAGGTACAGGAGTTTTGGTAGCTACTGGTAATTTTAGTGAAGGTGCATCATACATCCTCCAAACATTCCACGCATCCATTCCTCTATTATACATAGCAATCCAGAACTGCTTACCAATCTTTTGTTTCCATGATCCAGGTGCTGTAGTATATCCCACGTCAGGTCGTGCCAAATATGCTGTAATATCTGATGCTGGTAGTTCCCAATACTCCATACTTGCTGTGATTCCTTGTGTATAATAAGCACCAGCAGCAAAAGGAACATTATATCCTCTTTCTTTTGCTTCAGCAAGCAAAAAAGATATTTCTGAATAATCTAATAAATCTCCTTTTAATGTAGGAGTAAAAAAAACTTTACCTATATGGGAATATAAAGTGTAGTTATTAAAATCTCCATATATTCCTCCAATATAAGGAGTTTTGTTATCATCCAGAAATACAGTTCTTCTTGGGTCTTGTAATTCATTCAGATAGTCTACAAAAGTATCTGATGGTAAAAAATCTTGTCTATCACTTAGAACTAAATCTGCATAAAGAGGATTAGCATTTGCTGTATTATTTTCATAATTTAAAAGAAAATTATCTGCATTGGACGAAATTAATCCTTTATTATAAGCATCTTCTGCTTCGGTTTTTGATAAAGAAGGGTCAACATCAGCTAACCTCATAGCTAATCTAAATTTTACTGATGCTGCTAACTTTTTCCATTTTGCAATATTGTTGTTATATACAAAATCATTATCAAAACCTTTACTTGCCGTATCTAAATTATTGTATGCTGTATTTATTCTTTGTAATAAATCTTTATAAATTGTAAAAGCATCATCATAAACCGGCGTGGTACCATTTGTTCCCTGAAGAGCCTGGGAATAAGGAATATTTCCAAAAGTATCCACTAGTTGCTGCCATGTCACTACTTCCACTATTGTAATCATAGCTTGCTGATTCTGCTTAACTCCAGCAAGTAGAGTTTGGTCATTACCAATATACTCTTTTGCTTTTTTCAAATTATATAATACTCTTGTATATAAAGTATCCCAATAAGCATCAGGAATACCTCTATTTTTTATATTATAATTTGTCTCATTAACATATTGAGATTCCGTCCAATGTTGAGCTACTAATCTGAAAATATTGTCATTTACACTCGTCGATCCCATTTGATCAAATAGCCGCTTAATACCGCCAGTAAAAAGAAAACTTCCCGGAACCTGTGAAGGGTTTTTAGGGTCTACATTTAAATTTGCATAATCATCATTTGTACAAGAAGCCAAAGAAAATACCGCAAATACTACTAATATTTTTTTCATGTTTAATCCAATTTTAAAATTCTACTTTAACACTTGCTCCTATTTCTCTGAATGCAGGGTGTGCCCCGTTTTGGAAACCAATTACATTTCCTGCCGACATTCCAGATTCCGGATCTGTGTATGGTGTATTTTTATGAATGATCCATAAATTTCTACCAATCAAAGACAAAGTCATACTATCAATGAATGAATTGCCAAATGTCTCTTTTGGAAGTTTATAAGAAATAGTTACATTTCTAAGTTTCACAAACGAACCATCGTAAACAAACAACTTTTCTGGAGCTTCTTTTCCTCCACTACCTCCATTGTATCCATAAGGATTGTTAGAATCAGAAAAATCAGCTCTAATATCATTACGGGTACCATCCGTCTTAACACCAGGCAATACAATACCTCCCCCATTGTTCAGTTTATTTCTGATTGGATTTCCCAAATCATTTAAGCCGGTAGTTTCAGCATATAGTCCTGATGAAAGTCCAAATGCCATATCTTGAGAAAACACATCTCCCCCTTGTTTCACATCAATCAGGAAACTTAAACTCAAGTTTTTATAAGTAATTGTATTTAACAGTCCTCCTCTCCATTTAGGTACTGCATCTCCAATAATAGCATTAGATTTATCACCTCGTAGATATTTCCCATCACTACCAACAACTTTTTGTCCGTTCAAATAAGTATAATCATAACCTCGGATTGTGCCTGTCGATTCACCTAGTTGCCCTCCAGTAGTCACATTCCACATAGATCCTAATTGTAAGTAATCACTGTCACCATTTATTTTTGTCACAGTATTCTTATTTTTAGACCAGTTGGCAGTCATTTCCCATTTAAAGTTTGTTGTTTTAATAGGAACCACTGTTAACCTTGCCTCAATACCTTTATTTTCAATATCTCCAGAATTCATCCATGCTCTTGTAAAACCTGATCCTGAAGATACATCAGTAGCTGTAATCAGGTCTCTAGTTTTAGATTTATAAACGGATACATCAAAACTTAACCGATTTTTTAGAAAACTCATTTCTAAACCTGCTTCAAGTTCTCTCATTTTTTCAGGTTTCAAGTCATTATTAGCTGTTGTTAAAGGGCTAAAAGCATTATATGAACCATTGAAAGCTGCATTTAAAGTATAAGTATTCAATAATTGGTAAGGGTCAGTATCATTACCGACTTCTGCATAATTTAATCTAACCTTACCAAAATTGATGACATTTTTGTCCTTCAATAGTTCAGAGAATACAAAACTTCCTGATGTTGAATAGTACCAGTATCTATTATTATTTACAGGTAGAGCAGAAGATCTATCAGTCCTAACTGATCCATCTATAAATAACATATTTTTATATCCTAAGCTTGCCTGTGCATAGATACCATCAACTTTCTTTCTAATATTAAAATCAGTTAGATTAGCTTCGGTAAGAGGCTGTGCTGTATTTGTAATGGAATATATTCCTGGAATTTTAAGACCTCCATTCGTAACGGCGCTATTACCATATCTACTGTTTGTTCTTAAGTTCCATCCTATCGTTCCTGTTAAATTAAAATCAGATCCAAAATTTTTATTCACATTCAACATTGCATCATAGTTACTTTCCGAAACTTTATGATTTAGAAAATAATATTCTCCCTTACCTCCATTTCTAATTCTCCCTTGACCTCCTGAAGATCCTTTTGCTACTCTTTCCTCTCTAAGCTCGTCAAAAGTGTCAAAAGTATATCTAACCATTGCGCCTAGCCAATCGGTAATTTTATAGTTTAAACCAAAATTACCAAAATAGCGATTTCTATCATCGGTCTGGTAGTTTTGATATCTGTTAAAATAATAGTTGTCTGTATATCCGATACCTTGTGTCTGATAGTCTTTAATATTCCAGGTCATATTTTGTCCTGTTAAATTATAGGCATCCTTTTGCTTATCCATATCTACAGACATATTCCACCATTGTCTGAATGACTGCATTGGATTTCTGGAGTCATATCCAGTAAGAACTCTTCCCTTACCCATTGTGTTGATATAAGAGATATTCCCGAAAACACTTAACTTTTCTGTAAAATTATAATCTGCAGAAAAATCTATAGTATTCTTAGTTATCTTACTGTTATCAAGTGAACCTTCTTGTAAAAAATTTGTATAACCTAATCTATATTTCCCTTTTTCATTTCCTGCAGAGAAAGCCACTGAGTTTTGATAGGTTGCTGCTGTTCTCCAAATTACATTTGGATCTCTACCTGCAACAAACCGCGTAGGTTTTAAGTAACCTGGCAGCTGTGGATATTGAGAATCCCAATTATAAACCATCAAGTTTGGGTCAAATCTTGATCCAAAAGAAGCATCATCGTAAGTATAAATAATCTTATCTGGAATACCATCCCCATTGATATCATTATCTCCAGGATAGAAAGAAGTCCCTGTATATCCACCTCCATATTCTTTCTGGTACTTAGGAAGAGTAGATCTGTCAACAAATCCTAATGTAGTTGAATGATTAAATTCCACTCCAATTTTGCGACTTTTCTTCCCTTTTTTGGTGGTGATCATAATAACTCCATTCATACCTCTGGAGCCATACAATGCACTTGCAGCTGCTCCTTTAAGTACATTTACACTCTCAATATCATTGGGATTGATATCTGCCATACCGTTAGAATAGTCATATGCTCCAGCCCCGGAAGCAATACCAGTTTGGTTAAAAGTATCATTATTAATTGGTGTACCATCTACAACCACTAAAGCCTGATTACTACCAACAAGAGATTTCGTACCTCTGATGATCATATTTGCGGAGCCTCCCATTGTCCCAGATTGTGTAATATTCAATCCGGCAACTTGACCAGCTAAAGCGTCCGTAACGTTCGCTACAGGAACATTAGCAATCTGATCCCCTTTTACTTCAGTTGTGGAATACCCCAAAGATTTTTTATCTCTTTTAATTCCGAGTGCAGTTACTACTACACCCTCAATTTCTTTTGTTTTTATGGTATCTTTCTTCTGTTGCGCATGAGTGACAGCTATAGAAGAAGTTAACACTAAAACAAGAAGACTTGTGTTTAGTTTCTTCATATTCAAATTAATTTTTGTATCCGAACAAATTTGTTAAACTTTCTAAACAAGTCAAAGAAAAAAGATAAAAAAAATATGAAATATATGTTAAAAGACAATATTTACTATTAAATAATTAAAAAATTAAGTTAAAAGATAAATTGTTACGAAAAAAATGAAATAATTTACAAAAGAGAAACGATAGTTTTTTAGCATAAAATCGCTATAAATACTGAAATGCAAAATCTTAAATCTCCTGATATAAAGTAAAAAGCTTCTCCTGTAAAATAGATTGCATGGAAAATTCAATTTTCAGAAAAATAAAATTTCTCATTACGGCATAAAAAAACCGCCCGAAGGCGGTATAATATGAATGTTGTTAAATGTGTGTTTTAGTTTTTGTCCCAGAACAGTTTTGTCGTTGCTTTATCACCACCAATTTTATCACCGGCAGCTTTTACGTTAGCTCCATTTAATACATATTCCTGATCAGAATAAGGCATTCTGTATGGTACAGAAGACAGATTCGATTTTGGAGGATTTACTAAGATCGGGTAATCCAGACGTCTTGTAAAGTTCCAGCTGGCAAATCCTTTATTGAACATAGCAATCCATGCTTGTGTACCGATAGATTGTTTCCAGTTGGCAATATTTAAAGGATTAGCTGCAATATATGTTGCTGCATTGGCTGCACTTACTCCATTTTCTCTCATAGATTCAGCTACAGCTGCCGCATAAAGATCAACAGCTGTACCTCCTGCTGCAAATCCTCTTGCTGCTGCTTCAGCTTTTAAGAATGCGACCTCTGCATAACTTAGTAAGTTTGACGATGCAGTAGCACTTCTAAAATAAGAACTTAACTGAGAGAAGTTAGTATAAGGATCATTTAATTCTCCAAAAACTCCTCCTTTATAAACTCCACCAACTTTTGTAAACCATACGTCCATTCTTGGATCTGAAACAGCGCTCATCGTCTTAATAGTTAACTCACTTGGTACAAAGTCATTTCTGTTTGAAGCTACCAGGTTATCAAATACAGGATTAGAGAATGTATTTCCATCATATTTGAATTTGTATGCGTCATCATCAGATGAAATAACACCTGCTGCAATTGCAGATTCAACCGTAGTTTTTGCTAGTGTAGGATCCACGTCTGCCAGATTCATTCCTAATCTCAATTTAATAGAATTAGCAAACTTCTTCCACTTTGTCATATTACCTCCGTATACCAAATCACTATATCCGGTAGCGGCAGGTTTTATCGTTGCCGTAACAGCATCAATTCTTTTGATCAGATCAAGATAAATGGTTTTGGCATCGTCATATTTTGGAGTCAAAATTTCATCAGGTTTGAAAGCATCGGAATAAGGAACATCACCATAAGTATCTACGATGTTTTCCCAGATAAAAATCTCTTCAATTTCTAAAGTTGCAAATTTATTAATACGAATATCATCGGTTTCTACCTCATTTTTCAGATTGGTTTTTGCTTGTCTCAGGTTATTGATACTGTAAACATACATTCTGTTAAAATGATTACGAGGCTGATTACGTGTTATCAGGTTATATTGAGTTTCATCCGGATACTGAGTTTCCGCCCATTGTTGCGTGAAAAATCTGTAATTATTAAAATTTACACTTGGGTTATCCATATAATATGATGACTGATATAAAGCTGTCGCTAATAAATTATCAGAAGGAAGTATCGATGGATGTTTAGGATCATCATTAAGAGAAGTTAAATCACTTTGACATGAACTTAAAGCCAACCCAATACATGCAGACACCAAACTTATTTTTATAATATTTTTCATTTTTAAAGTAATTTAGAATTTAAATGTAACATTGATCCCAAGATCTCTTGTCGTTGGCATTGACCCGATGGACCAACCATAAGAGTTAATACCTCCACCTACCATGGCTTCAGGATCAGCATACGGTAAATTTTTATGAATAATCCATAAGTTTCTACCTACAATTGAAATTTTGGCATCGTAAATTTTAGTTCCTTCTAATAATGACTTAGGAAGTGTATAACCAATACTTGCTTCTCTTAACTTAATAAATGAACCGTCATAGACAAATGCACTTGAGGGCTGTGTTTTATATCCTGTCGAACCACTGTTATCAATTGGTGATAATCCAATATTGTTAGGTGTACCGTCAGGAAGAACTCCCTGAAGAACAATTGGCTTATCTCTATAATCTCCGATAGCAGTTTCTTTGTAAAGACCTGAAGATAATCCGTAATACATATCGGTTGAGAATACGTCCCCACCTTTACGCATATCAATTAAGAAACTTAGAGAGAATCCTTTATAACTGAAGCTGTTTCTAATACCACCAATCCAGTCAGGAGTCGTATTACCAATTACCTGATTTGGGTTTTGTAAATATTTACCGGTATTAGGATCGATTACTTTTTGCCCGTTCAGATAAGTATAGTCGGATCCAATTAGTGCACCCCAAGCTTCACCTACTCTAGCATTCAATGATACACCTCCCTGGAAGCTGTTTAATAAGTAATTGTTGATTCCTGGATATAAGTCTACCACTTTATTCTGGTTTTTAGACCAGTTAGCATCTATATTCCATGTGAAGTCTTTTGTTTTTATTGGTACTAATCCTAACTGTACTTCAAAACCACTGTTATCAATTCTACCTGCATTGAATATTTTCCCTGTATACCCTATCGCTGCAGAAGTTGGAAGTGGTGCAAGAATCTGAGGAGTAGTTCTTGTTTTGTAATATGCAAAATCAACAGTAATTCTATCTCTTAAGAAGTGTGCTTCCGTTCCGATTTCAAATTCATTAGCCTTCTGAGGTTGCAAACCAGGAAAAGATTGATTTAAAATTGAATTGTAAATTCCTTGATTTGATAAAATTCCAGCAGATCTATAGTTATTAAACAACAAATAAGAAGCAGCAGATCCACCAACCTGTGCATAGTTTGCTCTGATCTTCCAGAAATTCATCCATCTTTTTGTATCAAGAATTTCGGACATAATCAATGATCCTGTTATGGAAGGGTAATTAAAAACATTATTACCTTTTAACAGAGTAGAAGTCTCCTCTATTCTAAATGTTGCATCTAGATAGAATTTTTTATAGAAATCAAATGATGCTGTTGCATACCATGAATTGGTCTGTATTGTATATTCAGTTTCATCTGGTGCTAAAGGAGCCTTTCTGGAATTAGATAAAGCGTAGATCCCCGGTACAATCAACCCTCCTTCTGTTGAAGCATAGATTGAGTTATAATAATTTCTACGAATGTTTCCTCCTACTACTCCGGAAAGGTTAATATTATCTGTGATATCAAATTTATAATTAACCATTAAATCATAATTGGTTTCCGTTTGCAAGATATCACGTCTTCCATATCCTGAACCAATAGAGTTATTAGATTGTCCGAAAGCCTGGGGTAAAGACCCTACAGCCAATCTACTTTCTGCAATAAGATTCGATCTGTCATAAGAAACTTTTCCAGTAACTGAGATGTTATCTAATAGATCATAGGTTACCTGACCATAGGTGAAGTTTCTATATCTCTTATCTGAAGAATAATTCTGATAAGCCTGGAAATATGGGTTATTCCAATAAGCAGGAGCCCCATTTGCGGCAGACTTTCTGCTCCATGTAACGTTACCGTAGTTGTTTGACGCGTTAGCAACATTTGGATCTACATTCGCAAAATATAAACTTTGAAGATCAGCGATATCTACATTGGTTTGCCACCATTGTCTGAAACCTGTTGCTATATTGTTTGAATATCCAGTAATACTTCTCCCTTTAGTTTCCTGCAAAGTCATAGTAGAATAAAAAGAGGAGTGTAATTTAGGGGTTAAATCATAGTTTACCTTTAAAGAGAAATTATTCTTGTTAAGGTGAGAGTTAGGCATTAACCCATCGGACATCATATTCTCGTAAGTAAAGCTGATGTTTTTCCCTTTCTGTCCCTTCTCTAATGTTACACTGTTGATATAAGAAGCCGGATTTTCAAAAAATTTAATTGGTCCGTTCTTTGCAGCTACCCATGGAGTTGCTTTTTTATAATTAGGAGACAGTGGATTAAATGAATCCCACTGATATACCATTAAATTTGGGTCAAATTTTGGTCCCCATGATGCATCCGCAGAAAAATTGGCGTAATTTAAACCATCAGAGGCCTGTGATCCGAATTTCTGAGAGTATCCCGCACCATATCTAGTCTGATATTCCGGAAAAGTAGATTTATCAATAAATCCTACCTGAATTGCAGAAGAGAATGTTACTCCCCATGATCCATCATCTTTTCCTTTTCCATTTTTTGTAGTAATAACAATCACCCCGTTCAATCCTCTTTCACCATATAAGGCTGAAGCCGCAGCTCCCTTCAGAACGTTAATAGATTCAATATCTTCCTGATTGATATCAGAAAGAGCATTTCCATAGTCAATTGAATTGGCTTGAGTATTGTTGTTGTTAACAGGTGATCCATCAATAACAATTAGCGGATTACCTCCTGCTAATGATTTCACTCCTCTGATAACCAAATTGGAAGATCCTCCAAAATTGTTGTTTGTAGTAACATTAAGACCTGCTACTTTACCAGATAATTGTGCCGCAATGTTTCCGGTATTCGTGGTCCCGTCAGAAAGAGCACCTGCTTTAATTTCCTGGGAAGCATACCCCAAAGATTTTTTCTCTCTCTTGATCCCAAGTGCAGTTACTACTACCCCTTCGATTTCTTTTGTTTTAAGAGTGTCTTTCTTTTCCTGAGCATTAACTACAGCAATAGAGGAAGACAATACCAAAACAAGAAGACCTGTTGTTAGTTTCTTCATATCTAAATTAATTTTGTACCTCACAAAAATGTAAAACTTTCTTAATAACACAAAGAAAAATTGAATAAAATTAACATATATTCAAGAATTAAGAAATTTAACACCGTCAAAATTATTAAATTAAGTTAAAATCACTTTTTTTAACAAAAACATCACAAATAAGTATTATTTTAATTTAAGAAACTATAACAATGTATAAAATTGACAATATCTATATTAAAATGAAAATTAAATCAATTAAAACGTTAATAATCAATGACATAAAGTAAAATACATTAAAATCTTAAGTGAAGACAATAAAAATACTATGTAAGGCATATTAATTTTATTAACCACAAAATTTTCTTAAAATGGATATAAATTAAAAAAACCGCCCGAAGGCGGTATAATATAAATATTAAATAAATGTCAAATATTAATTAACGTCCCAGAATATTTTGGTTGTTAATTTATCACCTCCGATAGCAGCACTTGCAGCAGAACTGTTAGTACCATTTGTTGTTGCTTCAGCAGGAGGATATTGTAATCTAACCGGCACTTTACCACCCGCATTTGGAATTGCTGTTGTTGGCGCAACCAATTGTGGATAATCAAGTCTTCTGTAGAAATTCCATGATGTCACAGCCTGGTTATACATGGCTACCCAAGCTTGCTCTCCAATAGATTTTTTCCAGTTGGAAGCATCATATGGATGAGCCGCTATATATGCAGCAGCATCAGCTTTTTTACCCCAATCGTCAAATGAAGCCTCAATTGCAGTCGCATACAAGGCGCCAGGACTACCCCCAATTCCCCATCTTGCAGCAGCTTCAGCTAAGTAAAAAGCCACTTCGGTATAACTTAAAAGAACACCTGGTGTGGTAGCATCTCTGGTGAAAGCTCCTGGTTTTGAAAAACTGGCAAATGATCCTGGTGATCCGATAACCTGCCCTATATATTGTCCATTAATTGGACCTCTATAGAAAACACTTATTCTTGTATCATTATTAGCTTTCATATAATCAACCAATGTTTTCCCGGCAATAAAATCATTTCTGGAAGTCACTTCCTGATAAATCGGGTTTTCATTTGGAGAAGAATCTATGTATTGAAATTTACAGTCATCTGCTGAAGAAGTCATCACACCACCAGAAATAGCCTGATTAACTGTAGCCTGCGCAAGAGTTGGATTTACATCCGCCAAAGCAATACCTAATTTAAGCAACAGAGAATTAGCAAATGTCTCCCATTTACCTACATCTCCTTTATACAAGATATCACCACCTCCAAAAGCTGAAGAATCTCCTGATAAATTAGTAATATCAGTTTTCACTCGGTCTATTAATGAAGCGTAAATATCAGATGCTTTATCATATTTAGGCAATGGATATTTATCAATATCAAGAGCCTGAGTATAAGGAATATCCCCGTAAGTATCAACTAAAACCTGAAAGGTGTACACTTGCATAAGATCAATTACGGCCAATTGATTCTGTTTTACACCTGGCCAAGTTGCTGTTTCCTGGAAAGTAGGAACATATGCATTTACAATTCTTCTCGCCTGGTCCAAATTCTTCAGTACATTCACATAATTATCAATCCACACATTATTGGAAACATTCCTATTGGTAAAATCATAATTACTTTCATTTACGTAAATGGTTTCCTGCCAGTATTGCATGGTCAGTCTAAAGTTATTTTCGTTTACATTAGGAGTTGTCATATAATCGCTCAACTCTTTTTGCGCGAAAGTAACCAAAGCTTCTTGATTGGTATCATACGTGGCGTGCTGATCTGTGTTTACATCATCAGATGTTTGACATCCAATGAACAACATCGTGACTAAAGATGTTACTATATATTTTTTCATGTCTTCTTAAAAATTAATTTTCACATTAAACGAGATATTCCTTGTAGTTGGCAGCGGACCGGATTGATACCCCTGAATATTTCCTGCTGACAAACCTGCTTCAGGATCTGAATAAGGAAGATTTTTATGAATAATCCATAGGTTATTACCAATTAAACTCATTGACATCCCCTGTATGAACTTAGAATTGAAAACGTTTTTATTGAATCTATATGTTATCGCAACTTCCCTAAGCTTAACGAAACTTGCATCATAAATGTACGCAGCTCCAGGAAGATCGGTTTGTAAATTCTGACTGGATACCGACTTATCTAATCTGATCGTATTTGGAATATAGTGACCAGGATTATTAGGATCAGCCATTACTCCCGGCTGGATAATACCTCCCAATGGAGTACTCACATACCCTGAATTAGGATTTCCCGGTGTATTGTAAACAGAATTTCTTATTGGATTGCCTAAATCATTTAATCCTACTGAATCAGGATAAAGACCAGTACCATAACCGTAAGATTGGTCTAACGAATATACTTTCCCGCCTTGCCTCCAGTCGATCAGGAAACTTAGTGAAAGATTTTTATAATTTATCGTGTTATTTAAACCAGCACTCCATCTTGCCTGGAAACTTCCCTGATCATAAACCGCTTTATCTGTTACCAAATAAGCACCGTTCGGACCAACAATCTTTTGACCATTAGAATCATAGACAAAATCAGAGGTCCAGATCGTACCATAATCACCATTTAACGGTGCATTTACACTCGCACCTCCTTGAAGTCTACCAATTGAAATATTTTCAATCCCAGGACTTAATGCTGTAACTTTAGTCCATGGATTAGACCAGTTTAAATTTAGATCCCATGAGAAGTTTGTAGTTTTAATAGGCGTTACATTCACCGCAACCTCAAATCCTTTTGTAGTAAGTTCTCCCGCATTTTGAGTCTTAGCACTAGCTCCTGTACCATAAGATACCGGAAGCGCCAGAATCTGATCATACGCTTTATTCTGGAACCATGAAATATCAAAACCAAAACGATTATTAAATAATTTTGTTTCGATACCTACTTCTATATTTTTCAGTCCTTGAGATTTAAGATCAAAATTCCTAAGTACTGCATTATAAGCATATACAGGAACATCACCATAAGAAGCCTGTGCAAAATAACGATTCAGCAACTGATCCGCTCTGGTATCTGATCCTACCTGAGAATATCCGGCTCGTACCTTACCAAAATTCAACCAGTTAGCTTTAACCAGGTTGGAGAAAACGATACTTCCCGACACCGACGGATACCAATACACTGCATTAGTATCAGGCAAAGCTGTAGATTGATCTCTTCTGACAGTACCTTCAAGATAATAAGTATTAGCGTACCCTAATGACACCTGAGCAAAAACGCCATATACGTATTTTGATATATCAGAAATCAAAGGTCTTACAGGATTAGATTTTGAATTTGAAATGGTATAAATTCCAGGAGTATACAATCCTCCCGATGTTGATTGCTGGTTTGAGAAAGCTTTCTGTACGTTAACATTTCCTCCTAATAAAGCACTAACATTAAAATCCTCAGTTATATTCTTCTTATACGTTGCGATAAGGTCATAGTTCGTTTCATTGAATTTATAATTACTTAAAGCATATCCTGATGGTTGAACGACTGTATTCAATCCAAAAAGATTTCCTACGTAAGAACCGACTGCTTTTCTTTCTTCAGTCATCATGGTATACCCATCTGTACCCATTCTGAATAATAGATTAAAGTCTTTACTCACATCATAATTTAAACTGAAATTCCCTGCAAATCTATCCCTAGAGTCATTCTGATAGTTTTCATATCTCTGGAAATATGGGTTATCCCAGAATCCCGGAGACAAATCATCAGTTGCATTTATATTCCAGGTATAGTTCTTTTTGTAGGTTCTATACAGGTATTGCAAATCTTTAATATCAACGTTTGTTGCCCACCATTGTCTGAAATTAGTCATAATGTTATCATTATAACCTGTACTGTTTCTACCCTTGGTTTTTTGAGTTACATAGTTAGCATAGAAGTTTGCCGTCAATTTATCCGTCAGCTTGTAAGAAGCGCTTCCGCTAAAGTTATTTTTCATCAACTCACTATTAGGCATGATATCGGACGCATTGGTATTTGAGTAGCTTAAACGATACGTCGCTTTCTCATCACCACCACTCAAAGCTATATTATTAACATAAGTTGCACCAACATCAAAAAACTTGATCGGTCCATTTTTCGCCATTTGCCAAGGAGTCCTCTGTCCTTCCGTTGGTGATCCTGGGGTAAAAGCCCCATACTGCCAAACTAAAGATCCATCATAAGGAGATCCATAAGATGCATCATTTCCAAATTCAACAATCGGACTACCATCTAAAGTTCCGGCAAAACTTCTCCCCCTATATCCTTGCCCATATTGAGTCTGATATTTAGGGAAGGTTGATCTATCCACAGTAGACATAGTGATAGAACTTGAGAATTCAAGTCCGATCCCTTCTTTATTTCTCTTTCCTTTTTTTGTCGTAATTAGAATAACCCCATTTTGAGCTCTGGATCCGTAAAGTGCAGTTGCAGCCGCACCTTTCAGAACGTTAACAGTTTCTATATCATTCGGGTTAATATCAGAAATAGCACTACCGTAGTCATAACCACCACCACCGGTATTCTGGGATGTTGTATTGATATTATTATTTAGAATAGGAATTCCATCTACCACGAACAAGGCTTGGTTATCCCCCAGAAGAGATTTAAATCCTCTCATAACAACGTTAACAGACCCACCAAAGTTGGTACTCTGTTTAATTTCCAGACCGGCTACTTTTCCGGAAAGGTTATTCAAAAAGTTTGTTGTTGGATTTTTATTGACTGCGTCCCCTTTTACTTCCTGGGTAGCATAGCCGAGAGATCTTTTCTCTCTTTTGATCCCGAGTGCAGTTACTACAACTCCCTCGATTTCTTTTGTCTTCAGAGTGTCACCCTTTTTTTCCTGGGCATTGGCAATGGCCAAAGAAGAAGTCAACGCCACAATGAGAAGACTGGTTGTTAGTTTCTTCATATCAAATTAATTTTGTATTCGTACAAATTTGTAAAACTTTATTAAAATCACAAAGCAAATTCTTAAAAAAATATTAATATTTTAATAATAATCAATAAATTGATTTAAAAAAATATCAAAATAAGTTAAAATCAATATTTTTAACAAATACAATAAAAATTAATTGATATAATGTTTCGAAAAAATTAATAATATCAATCAAGCGTTTAAATAAGCAGAAAAACAACAGTAATTAATTGATAAATAGATTGTTAAAATTATTAATTCACAATGGATAGTGAAATTTTAAAATATATAATGCTATACATATTTATCTTTTTCATCACCAGAAGGAGAAAAAAAGAGCGTAATTCGTCGAAAAACGAAGAAAACCTAAAAAATACAATACAACCAGCCAACAATACTTACATAAGTTTATTAAGTTCATAAAACTATTTCTATAAATTCATTTTTTTGCTAACCGGATACGCAATATCTCAAATACCTCAAAGCAAGTACATAATAGTAAATTACACTTTTAGGCATCCGTATGAAGCTCTTGAATGATTTTAGCAAAACCTGATAATTGAGATAAAATACCTCATTAGTAAATTTGTTTTTATAATTTTACATCTCTTTTTCAAAATACACATGGAATTATTACAAAAGTGGACAGACATCTACATTGAAGCAGGATGCGATGAAGTAGGAAGAGGCTGTTTAAGCGGGCCTGTAGTTGCAGCTGCAGTTATTTTAGATGATAACTTCAAACAGAACCTGGTTAATGATTCAAAAAAACTGACATTTAAGACAAGGATGGACCTGGATAGCTACATTAAAGATAATGTGAAGAATTATGCTATTGCAGAACTTCCGCCATCGTTTATTGATGAGCACAATATTCTTAATGCCAGCATCCATGCCATGCACAGAGCCCTTGATCAGCTGACCATTATACCGGAGCTCATTTTAGTAGATGGGAATAAATTTCACCCATATAATTACATTCCCCACCAATGCATTATCAAAGGAGATTCTAAAGTATTATCTATCGCAGCGGCCTCTATTTTAGCCAAGAATTACAGGGATAAATTAATGATTGAACTTCATACTGAGTTTCCTGAATATGGTTGGGATACCAATTTCGGGTATGCAACCAAAAAACATCAGGAAGCCCTGATCAAACATGGACCTACAAAACACCACAGACAATCGTTTAGACTTAAGTACGATTAGGAAGAATAAAAAAAGAGGAGCAAATTGCTCCTCTTTTTTCGTATGTTGATATAAGAATTATTTCTTTTTATTTCTAGTTTGCTCCTGAGCTTTTTGTTGCTCCTGCGCTTTTTCCATCATTTCTCTCATTCTCTTCTGGAATTTACCTTCTGCTTTTGGCTTTTCCTTATTCGCCTGAATTTGTGCATGGATTTTCTTTTCATCCAGGATCCAGTATTTAATAACAAGGATAATTAAGATGTTAATCGCATTCGATACAAAATAATACCATGAAAGACCGGATGCTGAAGTATTCAAGAAGAACAGGAATGTAATAGGGAAAATATACATTAATACCTTCATATTTGGCATACCCTCCTGTTGAGGCTGTTGCATATTTCCGGATGTCATTACTGTATAGATTAAAATTACCACTGTACAAGCTAATGCAAAAATACTTAAGTGATCTCCCAGGAAAGGAATTTTAAACGGAAGTCTGATTAAATCATCATATGCCGTAAGGTCCTTAGCAAACCAGAATCCTTTTCCTCTCAAATCAATAAAGTTCGGGAAGAAACGGAATAATGCATAGAAAATCGGAATCTGAACCAAGGCCGGCAAACATCCCGCCATCTGATTCACCCCTGCTTTACGGTACACTTCCATCGTAGCCTGCTGCTTCTTCATCGGATCAGCATCTTTAAACTTGGCGTTTACCTCATCAATTTCCGGACGGATTACTTTCATCATCGCACTTAGTTTATGTTGCTTATACATAATTGGTGACAAGATCAGTTTCACGATAATGGTTAGTAAGAAAATAGCCCAACCTGCAGTTAATCCCCAAGATGCAATAAAGTTATACATCGGAATAAAGAACCCACGGTTCATCCATCCGATAAATGACCATCCTAATGGTAAAATCTCATCAAAGTTCTTATCATAAGATTTAAGTAATGGCAGATCCAATGGCATAAAGTACCATGTAAAATCCTGATTCAACTCACTTCCAGTCATCTGTACGAAACCTTCATAGTTGAATTTTTTCAGATATTCTCCTTCTTCCACTGATTCCTGATTTCCTTTACTTTGAGTAAATCCGTTTTTAGCTTCGATAACCGAAGAGAAGAACTGCTGCTTCACTCCAATCCAGTTCAGCGTTTCCTTTTCTTCACTCATTGTCGTTCTTCCATCATAATCATAATCTTTATAATTATTGAAAGCATAAGAGAATTCTGAGTGAGATTGTTCCTGCGCTCTACCTTTTTCAAGATTTCTTACATTGTAATCCCAGATAAAATCTGCTTTATTATCAGCTGTAATCTTAGAAAGCCCTTGAGTTCTTACTTTAAAATCCAGAGTGTATTTAGGAAGAAGCGTATAAATAAACTGAATGACTGCTCCATTATAGTCCGCTGTTAAGGTTACAGCATTCCCATTGACTATCGGAGCAAAAACTAAATCTTTAGTATTGATAACTTTTCCGGTTTTATCTTTGAACTGAAAACCGTAGTTGGAGTTATTTTTATTGATCAGATAAAGAGGTTGGTCTGCATTATCTGTTTTATGATTGTATGCTTTATACTTTACAAGTTCCACTCTGGAAACCTGCCCTCCTAGGCTTGAAAACTCTAATTTCAATTCGTTATTTCCCAGACTGGCAGTCTGAATAGCATTTGGAGTTACATTTGGATTGATATTGGTTGCCTGAGTTTGTTTTACGGCATTTTTTACCTGCTCCGTTTTCTGCTGCTGAGCTTTTAACTCTTCTTCTTTCGCCTGTTTGTTCTGGAAATAGAACATAAAACCAAAGAGAACCAGACATAAAACCGCAAAACTAATCATTTGCTTCTTATCGATTCCGTTGTTTTGTTGCATTTTATTTTATATTAAAATTTTAAACTTAAAATGTACATACATCGTATGTAATTTGAGCTGACAAAAATACTGTTTTTTTATCAAATCTTTATACTATAATACGTTAGTATATAATAAACTCAAGCTGAGAATAATCAGCCTGAGTTTATATGTAGACGTTTATGATAAAAATTTACCTTATTTCTTTTCGCAAGCTTTAATGAAAGCTCTGAATAAAGGATGCGGTGTAGCTACCGTACTTTTATATTCCGGGTGATACTGTACTCCTACGTAGAATGGATGATCCGGCATCTCAAGAGCCTCTACCAATCCTGTTTCAGGGTTTGTACCTGTAGCAAGGAAACCATTTTTTTCAAATTCCTGAAGATACTCACTGTTGAATTCATAACGGTGACGGTGTCTTTCGGAAATATTTTTGCTTCCGTAGATCTCAGAAAGTTTAGAACCGTTTTTCAAAGCACATTTCCATGCTCCAAGACGCATTGTTCCTCCTTTATCTACCACATTTTTCTGTTCTTCCATTAATGAAATTACAGGATCAGGAGTAGCGGTATCAAATTCCATTGAGTTAGCTTTAGTATGTCCAAGAACATTTCTTGCAAATTCAATGGTCATGATTTGCATTCCTAAACAGATTCCCAACATTGGAATTTTATTTTCTCTTGCATATTTTGCTGTAAGAACTTTTCCTTCAATTCCTCTGTCTCCAAAACCAGGAGCCACTAAGATTCCGTTCACCCCTTTCAGTGTATCTTTAATATTTTCTTCTGTGATATCTCCACTGTATACCCATCTTACTTTCACTTCCGTTTCAAGATCTGCTCCGGCATGTTTGAAAGCTTCAGCAATAGAAATGTATGAATCCTGAAGAGAAATATATTTTCCTACCAATGCAATTTCAACGGTCTTCTTAGGATTCTGGAATTTCTTAAGGAAGTTCTTCCAGTCTTTAAGATCGGCAGTTTTATCACTTTTCAGATCCAGTTCTTTTAAGACTACATCATCAAAGTTTTGTTTCTGAAGGTACATTGGAACTTCATAAATGGTTTCAAGATCTTTACATTCGATAACATTATCTAAAGGAACGTTACAGAATTGAGCCAGTTTAGCTCTCTGATCTTTTGGAATTTTATGTTCTGTTCTGCACACTAAAACATCTGCCATAATTCCGCTTTCCATTAACTGACGAACAGAATGCTGAGATGGTTTTGTTTTCAACTCTCCACTTGAAGCCAGGTAAGGCAATAAAGTCAGGTGGATGACCATAGAATTACTTTCTCCCAATTCCCATTTCAACTGACGAACAGTTTCAATGTATGGTAAAGATTCAATATCCCCTACAGTTCCTCCGATCTCGGTAATAATGATATCGTAATTCTGTTTTGAAAGGATTTTAATTCTACGCTTGATTTCGTTCGTAATATGAGGAATTACCTGAACTGTTTTTCCAAGGAAGTCTCCTTTTCTTTCTTTTTCGATTACAGTCTGGTAGATTTTTCCTGTTGTAACGTTGTTGTTTTGGGATGTAGGAGCATCAAGATAACGCTCATAGTGGCCTAAATCCAGATCCGTCTCCGCACCATCTTCAGTTACATAGCATTCTCCATGCTCATAAGGATTCAATGTTCCCGGGTCGATATTGATATAAGGATCAAGTTTTTGGATGGTTACGTTAAAACCGCGTGATTTTAGCAATAGCCCCAGAGAAGCAGACACGATTCCTTTTCCCAAAGATGAAGTTACACCTCCTGTCACAAAGATGTACTTTGTATTCTTTTTACTCATTAGATTAGGTTTGTGCAAAGTTATGGGAAAAAGAAATACAAAGCAATCTTTTAGATTTTTAAAATTGGGAAACGCACTTCAAACAACCATGAAGCCTCATTATTTTTTTAATGATTTTTAAAATCAAAAAAGAGTTTTCCTTATTTGAAAAACTCTTTTTTATATCATTATGGTAGGTAACTTATCTTTTTACCAATTCAAGATAGACATCTACATCCACATCTTTTGCTATTCCCAGCCCTTTTTCATCGTAATTGATATTGTACTGTAAACGATCAATGGTAAACTTTGCCTGCAATCCCATAATTTCTTTTCCTTCTTTATTTTTTGTGATTCCGCCAAATGTTACGGGTATACTTATTTCTTTGGTTACATCTTTAATGCTTAACTTTCCTTTCATTATATACCCGTTGCCTTTATCTTTTACCACAGAACTGCTTTCAAACAACATTTCAGGATACTGGCTTGTAGCAAAAAACTCATTGCTTCTAAGATGATTATCTCTCATTTCAACTCCCGTATTAATGGTTTCGGTAGCTACCGATATATTGGCTGATGCATTATCCAGACTCGCTCCCTTTGTTACTATTTTTCCGGCAAACTTATCAAACCTTCCCTGTACAAAACTTATTCCCATATGTTTTATGGTAAAGTTAAAAGAGGAATGCATAGGATCAATTTCCCAATTATTCTGTGCAAAACTTAATGTACTTAAGAGTACAAACACGAAAGATAAAAGCAATTTTTTCATTGTAATTATATTTTACATTAATATTTTCATTAGTAAAAGCGAATATAAGAAAGATATTCCTGGCATTCTCCTCCATACTTTGTTAATATTATATGAAGTTAAATTTCGGAAGAAAAATGCTTTTTTATAACTTCGCAGTATGGCAAAACTGAAAACAGCATATTTCTGTCAAAACTGCGGAAGTCAATATTCCCAATGGATGGGGCAATGTAAAAATTGCGGACAATGGAACACCTTAGTGGAAGAAGTTGTGGAAAAACCCAACAGCAAAGCCGTTCCCTTCTCAAAAACCAAACAACACGTCATCAATATCGTTGAAGTTGAGACCAGTGAGGAACCCAGAATAAAAACACCATCAGAAGAACTCAATCGTGTTCTTGGGGGAGGAATTGTGCTTGGCTCTGTAACTTTAATCGGTGGAGAACCGGGAATCGGGAAATCAACATTATTGCTTCAGCTTGCCTTAAAGATGAAGAAAAAAATCTTCTACGTTTCCGGTGAGGAAAGTGCCTCTCAAATTAAGATGAGAGCCGACAGACTTACCGATATCCAAAACCCCAACTGTTTCCTGTTTACAGAAACATCTCTTGAAAAAATTCTTCATGAAGCCAAAAAACTGGAACCGGATTTCATGATCATCGATTCTATCCAGACCCTGCAGTCTCAGCTGATCGAAAGTTCACCAGGAACCGTTTCCCAGATCCGGGAATGCTCTAATGAAATCATCAAATATGCGAAGGAGAACAATACACCTGTATTTCTGGTAGGTCACATCACTAAGGATGGTCAGATTGCCGGACCGAAAGTGCTTGAACATATGGTGGACGTTGTTTTGAATTTTGACGGAGACCGGAATCACCTTTTCAGACTGTTAAGAGCAAATAAAAACCGTTTCGGTTCCACTTCAGAAATCGGGATTTATGAAATGATTTCTCAAGGGCTTAAAGAAATTAAAAATCCTTCTGAAATTCTAATCACCAAGAAGTTTGAGGAGCTTTCGGGGAACTCTGTAGCAGTGACTCTTGAAGGAAACCGTCCTATGCTTCTGGAAATTCAGGCCCTGGTGAGCACAGCAGTTTATGGTACTCCACAAAGAAGCAGTACAGGTTTTGATTCCAAAAGGTTGAATATGCTTCTTGCCGTTTTAGAAAAAAGAGCAGGATTTCAGCTGGGAGCAAAAGACGTCTTCCTGAATATTACGGGAGGTATTAAAACGGATGACCCGGCTCTGGATTTAGCCGTTATTGCCTCTGTACTTTCTTCTAACGAGGATATTGCCATTTCTGAACATTACTGTTTTGCCGGTGAAATCGGACTGAGCGGAGAGATTCGTCCGGTTGCCCAGATAGAGCAAAGAATTACTGAAGCGGAAAAACTGGGATATGAAAAAATATTCGTTTCCAATCTTAATAAAATTCCGAAAAGAAAATTTGGGATCAAAATTGAAGAAGTAAGTAAGATTGAAGATTTTCATGAAAGACTTTTTTGATGGTTGGTCGTTGGTCGTTGAAAAATGATGTTTCATTTTTTAAGTTTTGGCTAAAGCCTGATGGAATTATTTGTTTATTTCATTTGGTTGGCTGGGCTAAAGCCCAGCCCTATTGATGTGGCCAAGTACATTTTGACATTTAACGATAAGATCTTTTATCTTTTATCTTTTATCTTTTATCTTTTATCTTTTATCTTTTATCTTTTATCTTTTATCTTTTAATTCATATCTTTAATATATGAATTACCTGGCTCATTCTTTTCTTTCTTTCACCGACGGGCAGATCGTAGGTCAATTTCTTGAAGATTTTATCCGAAACAGAGATCGCTTTACCTTTCCGAAAGATATTCAGGATGGAATTACCCTGCACAGAGCCATTGATACTTTTACTGATTCTCATCCGGCAATCCATGAAGCAAAAAAAGTATTTGCTCCGCTGGTAAGGCTTTATGCCGGAGCATTTATAGATGTGTCTATGGATTATTTTGTGGCCAACGATTTAACTTTGCATTCCCTTACAGGATGGAAAGATCATTCACTCAAAGTATATCGTGTGCTGAATGAGCATGAAACATGGCTGCCTGAACATTTTAAAAGAATGCTTGCTAAAATGGAAAAGGATGACTGGTTGTATAATTATCGTGAAGACTGGGGAATTAAGTTCAGTATTCAGAATGTTCTGAACAAGGCAAAATATCTTGATAAGGATATTCCTGTTTTTGAAGCTTTTCTGGAAAATAAAGCCACTCTTCAGAAATGTTATAATGATTTCTTTCCTGACCTGATGGATCACGTGAAAGGCATCAACGCTATGCTTCAGGATTAATTAATCATAATTGATAATACATATACCGGTTAGGGTACGAAAGCTTTTCACTTTTTCTTTGCCCACCTATCACAATATGTACAATATTAATCTGATCATCAAAAAGATTGTATAAAAAACTTACAGCAGTTTCTATTTTTTTGGGACTTGTTACCACTTCTGATTCAAGAAATACATTGACGGCCTCCTGGTCTTCTTCATAACCAACATACTTCACCTTTAAAAATTTATTGTCTGCTTTTAATTTAAAGTACTCCTGACAATATTTTTGTAAAGCATCATTGAGTTTAGCTTTGTACTTCTCGTCATTAAAATGAAAAGCACTGTTGTATTTTTTTCCCAGACCATTTTCCAGATCATCCAGAAAAAATCTGCCTGTAACCTCAAAAGTTTTGGATTTTGAATTGTAATTAATCTCTACAGAACCTACATGATAAGGGTGAAATGCCTCCTTATTTGCAAAGCTCTGAGAGACAAAGGTCAATATGAAAAGAAATCCAATGAAAAGTTTACCTGACATTCTTTTTATTTTTGTACAAATATAAAAAGAAGATGCCTCACCTCCGAGACATCTTCATTTTCATATAACTATATAAATAATTTTATTCCTTAATTACTTTTTTGGTAATTACTGTTTTATCATTTAATGTAATATTAAATACATACATTCCTTTAACTAATGCTGATACATCTACTTTGTTCGAGCTTCTGCTTACTTCTTCAGTTTTCACCAGTTTCCCTGAAGCATCATATATAACTACTGTTCCTGTGGAATATCGTCCTAACATTACTACTACAAAATCCTTGGCCGGATTTGGAGTAATACTCACCTCAGCATTTGACTTCAGATCAATTGTCCCCAATGATGAAGCTGTTTTTACAAAATACCCTCCAAAACCTGTATTCTGGAAGGTTACTTCCCAGTATTTATAGGTATCATTCCATACAATATTACTAACATTTACAGGAACTACAGTAGCAGCACTTCCAAAAGATGCCGTAGTTCCTACATTTCCTGCACTTGTTCCTGTATATTTTTCAATCATAAGATTACCTTTATTGGCATCATCAGTACTTGAAGTAGGTAATTTTATAGCATTTGCAGCATTATAACTGTCAAAATCTTCCTGGGTAAAATACAATGTTACTTTCCCGGTAGCTGTAGTAGCTTCTGTAACAGGATTTATCTCATATCTTCTTGCAACATAATTAGGTTGTGCTGCATCTACCCAAACTTTTGAGGTAACATTTCCGGAAACAGTACTTGTTGTTTCTTTTTCAACTCTTGCAATAAGCTGACAATTATTGATAAAATAATTTTTACCGGCTGCAATTGTTGAAGCTTGAGAAGTATTGATTGTTGCCAGCTTTTTAACACCTGGCTTATCTTCGTAAACCACTGCTCTTATTCTATAGTTTCCAGCAGTTGATGTCGACCAGGTTGTTCCGTTAGTTGATGACTTGCTTCGTCCATCAGCGTTTGCATTGTCCCGCCATAGAGAAATTCTTCCGTTTCGGGTATCTATCAGTACATAGAAATCTTCTTTGGTAGAGATATTTACATTCATATCTGAAAGATTTAGATAGTTCCATCCACCTCTATAAAAAGTATTTCTAATAGAAGTAAATGCTCTTGTAGCAATCAGATCTCCAGGATTTCCGGCAGCATCTACTTTTCTTATTTCAATATTAAAAGCAACATCAGACATCTGATTAGCCCCGGTGAAAACATTGATTCCCCCTAATTTTCCTGTTCTGGAAGGAGTATATCTCACTGCAAGAATAGAATTATCAAAGTTGTAGTATCCATTAGAAGGATGTAAATAATTTTGAGTATCATAATTAATTGATTCAAACTCTGAAGTCGCACATCCTATTTCATTTGCCACTGCTTTATAAATATCCAATTTTCCATATCCCCACCTTGGGTTTGGAACATTTCCTGTGGCAGCATCCCTTCTGGCATTATCCGTTAATCTTGCCTTAACGTTTACAGCTGTAAGAGCCGGATTTGCCTGTAGCAATAATGCTACAGCTCCCGCTACCCCCGGAGAGGCCATACTTGTACCTTGATTGATCAAATATCTATCACTAATTCGTGTTATTGTCTGAGGATTTTGACTTTCAGGACTATCTGCAGACATAGCAGAAACTACAAATTGTCCTGAAGCTGTAATATCAGGTTTCAAAACACCGTCTACCCTAGGTCCCATTGAGCTAAATCCTGCTATTCCTTCTGCAACAGTACCTGGAATACCATACACATTATCATTCACACCACTCATAAAGTTTACTCTCCCAGTATAAGCGGCTACTGTAACCGCACTCGTAGCACCTCCCGGAGAACCAATTGTATTATTTCCATCTCCATTTTGTAACTCTGTTAAAATATCCGAATTTGAGTCCCTGAAAGACAAAAGCCAGCCATGGGTAACAATTTCACCTGTCCCGTTATTTGTAATTTCCAATCTATAGGCACCTTGGCTATTTACTGTAGAACCTGTAGCCCTTCTGATTGCCAGATATGCATAACTTCTATTATTATCAGTGTCAATATCATTTTCCATAATAGCATTAAAACCACCTCCTGAAATATTCTGTGAACTACTACCATTGAAATTCTGAACATACACAAGCCCGTCGGGAGTTGTTAATCTGGAAGTTATATTCGTTGAATTATTAGCATACATAATAAAACTAAATGGATGATCAGTGGTATTACTTCCTACATTAAATGTAAATGTTTGATTACCATTAGCCGGAATAGTAAGGCTTCTATGAATATTATCCTCAAAATCATTCCCTGCTGATATTACAACAACTCTTCCAGGGCCAGAAGCTGTAAAATTATTAACAGCAGTCTCTTCAGCCGTTGTTCCATCATGTCCATTAAGTTGCCCTCCAATACTCATATTTACTACAATGGGTCTGTTAAGGGCAGTTGCTACATTTCTAAAATAAGTCAGTGCATTTATTGTGTTTGTAGATGGGAATGAACCATTACCTCCTTTAACCACAACTATATCAGCATCCGGCGCAAATCCTTTATGTCGTGTATCCGCAAAGCCGGCTCCATTTCCTGCAGCTGTTCCGGCAACGTGAGTTCCATGTCCGTTTATATCTCGTTCCCGTACAAAGTTTGTGGGTGTACCATCAATTTCATCATCAATTTGCGCTCTTGTATATTCAACTCCTGTATTAAAACCAGCAGGTGGAGTTTCTGTTCCCTGAGCAGTGATGGTTTGATCCCAAATAGAATGAATTCTACTTCTGGCCTGATTATTAACCATACGAAAATCAGGATGACTCCAATCTATACCTGTATCATAAATTCCGACTAAAATTCCGGTTCCATTATACGCTGTATTATTTAGAACTCCATCCTGCAGAAGTGAAGCTCCTGACTGAGATCTGCTTACATCATTATTAGTATTTCCAAAAGTAGGGGACATAATAGCTGTCACATAAGGAAGTGTAAGGAGTTTCTCAATATCCTCGATACTTACAAGCGCAGTCACAAAATTGGGCAATATACTTTGTATCAAAAAGCCTTCTGATTTCAATTTTTCCGGACTTTTAGTATAAATAATACAGGAATACATTGTTTTCGTTCCCTTCGAAGTAACAACCAGATGGCTGTCTAATTCTTTCTGTATTGCTTCTACTTCCCTCACTTTAGTACCTTTGGCAAGATTATCTTTGTTTTTCAACAAAGTTTTAAATCTAAAGTCCAGCTTTTTTTCCTGGCCAAAATATAAAGAAGCTAAAAGAATAAAGAAAACAGGTAGAGCATTTCTGAGATGCTTTTTCACTACATAAGTAATATGTACTTTTGTATCAAATAGTTTTTTAAAATTCATCTGTATATTTTTTAAAAACAATTATACAATTTTTATTTAATATAGAAAATAAACATATAATTAATAATAAATATGCGTTTTTAATGAATTTACACGAAAACAATATATCTAAAAAATAAATTATTAATAATTTACATTCAAAAATCGTTTATGGAGGATTTTTTACTTTTTTTACACCTTGGCTGGGAACACATTATTTCTTTGGATGCCTTAGACCATCAGTTGTTTGTACTGGCACTGATCGCCGTTTATTCTTATAGTGACTGGAAAAAAATTCTGATTTTGGTTACTGCTTTTACTATTGGGCATTCCATTACCTTAGCTTTAAGTATTCTGGATGTTTTCCGGGTTCCTTCTGATTGGGTTGAATTTTTAATTCCGCTCACTATTGTTCTTACCGCTCTGGATAATATTATCATGAAAAATCAGAAACAAACGCTCATGCGTGCCAATTATTACCTGGCTCTGATTTTCGGACTGATCCACGGAATGGGGTTTGCCAATACAGCAAGGGTAATGATTGCTAAGAGTCAAAGTATCGCTATTCCATTATTAGGTTTTAATATTGGGCTGGAGCTGGGGCAGATTGTTATTGTTCTGGCCATTTTACTTTTACTGTTTATTTTACTGAATGTTTTTAAAGTCAATAAAAAAGATTGGATCCTGTTTGTCTCTTCAGGAGTATTGGCTTTATCCCTTAAAATGGCATTGGAAAGAATTCCTTTTTAAACAAAAAACATTATCATTATTTTAATCACTTATTACTATCTTTGACAATTATTAAATCATTTCGGATATGAAACTAAAAGTTGTTATACTTTCACTTTCTGTATTTGCATATACAGGTTTCACCGCACAAAATATTCAGAATAATCCTGGCAGCAATCATGGAAACAAGTTTGAACAGCTGGGGAGTATTCTTCCGACACCCAATATTTACAGAACCGCTTCAGGAGCTCCGGGACACGGATACTGGCAAAACAGAGCTGATTACAATATTTCGGCTTACCTGGATGAGGATAAAAGAAATCTTAAAGGATCTGAAACAGTAACTTATCACAACAATTCGCCCGATGAGCTGGACTATATCTGGCTTCAGCTGGATGAAAATGAACACTCCAACATCAGAAATGCAGGATATGATAATTCAACCATTCTTCGTCCGGCAATAACTGATCAACAGTTGAAAGTTACAGAACTGCCTGCCAAAGATAATGGCTATGGAGTAACGCTTGAAAAAGTAACAGATGCTTCCGGCACTCCATTGCAGTATACTGTCAATAAAACAATGATGCGTATTGATCTTCCAAAAGCTTTGAAGAAGGGAGAAAAATTTGTTTTCAAAGTAGACTGGAACTACAATATCGGAAACAGAATCAAAATGGGAGGCCGTGGAGGTTACGAAAACTTTCCTGAAGATGGCAACGATTTGTACACGATGACACAATGGTACCCTAGAATGTGTGTATACAGCGATTTCCAGGGATGGCAAAACCACCAGTTTACGGGAAGAGGAGAATTTGCTTTGGTATTCGGAGATTTTAAGGTATCAATGAATGTTCCGGCAGATCACATTGTAGGAGGTACCGGAGAATGTAAGAATTATGATCAGGTACTGACTTCTGATCAGCTTTCAAGATACAAAAAGGCAGAAGGTGCTTCTGAACCTATAGAAATTGTTACACTGGATGAAGCTAAAAAGGCAGAAAAAAATCATTCAAAACAAAGAAAGACATGGGTTTTTGAGGCTAATAATGTAAGGGATTTTGCATGGACTTCTTCCAGAAAATTTGTGTGGGATGGAATGCGGGTAACGATTCCTGAAAACAACAACAAAGTAATGGCGATGAGTTTCTATCCAAAAGAATCTTACGGTCTTTACCGAAAGTTTTCCACAAAAGCAGTGGCACACACGATTAAAACTTACTCAGAATTTACGATACCTTACCCATACCCGGTTGCTCAATCCGTAGAAGCTTCCAATGGAATGGAATACCCGATGATTTGTTTCAATTTCGGAAGAACAGAAAAAGACGGAACCTATTCTGAGGGAACAAAAAATGGAATGATCGGTGTAATCATCCATGAAGTAGGTCATAATTTTTTCCCAATGATCATCAACTCTGATGAAAGACAATGGGCATGGATGGATGAAGGCCTCAATACATTCACCGAATATCTTACAGAGGAAAAATGGGATAATAAATTTCCTTCTAAAAGAGGACCAGCCTGGACGATTGTCGATTACATGAAATTGCCAAAAGATCAGTTGGAGCCTATCATGAGCAATTCTGAAAATATTGTTCAATATGGCCCGAATGCTTATTCAAAACCGGCTACCGGATTAAATATCCTTCGTGAAACCATCATGGGAAGAGAGCTTTTTGACAAAGCATTTAAAACCTATGCTAAAAGATGGGCTTTCAAGCATCCTGAGCCTGCGGATCTTTTCCGTACGATGGAAGATGCGAGTGGTGAAGACCTGGATTGGTTCTGGAGAGGATGGTTCTATGGAACAGATCCTGTAGATATCGCTATTGATAAAGTAACGGTAGCTACTCCTGACCTGCAAACGAACCCAAAAGCAGCCGCTGAAATAAAATATCAGGTTGAAAAACCACTGGCCAGCAGCTTTGATGATATCTCAAAAATCAGAAACAGAGAGGATAAGAACATCACATTCTATGTTGACAAGGATAAAGAAGCTCAGGATTTCTATTACCGATATGACAGAGGACAGGAAAAAGTGGATAACAATAAAGAATATTCCATCAAGACTGACGCTACCCTTCCTTTAGATGCTAAGGATAAAGATAAGTTTAAGAACATAACAGCTTACCAGATTGATTTTGTAAACAAAGGAGGGCTTGTGATGCCTATCATTCTTGAATTCACTTTTGAAGACGGCACGAAATTATACGATAAATCCTCTGCACAGATCTGGAGACTGAATGAACAAAAAGTTTCCAAAACGTATTATTTTGCTAAGAAGTTGACCTCGATCCAGCTTGACCCCATGAAAGAGACAGCGGATATTGATACTTCCAATAATTTCTGGAGCAACGCTGGCGGAAATGCTGAAATTTCAAAATTCCAGTTATTCAAACAAAAGCAGGACGGAGGTTCTGTGAGAGGAGGCTCAACCGGAAAAGTTAATCCAATGCAGGCAGCTGGAAAAAGCTAATATTTGCAATACAAATAGAAAAAAGTTCACTTAGCATTAAGTGAACTTTTTTATTTTTAAAATATGGGATGATCTTATTCCGATTCCAACTTACCCAAGATATTCTTTCAGCATCTTCTTATAGGTTCTTCCAAGCGGTAATTGTTCTCCACTATTCAGATGCACATTCTGGGAATCATACGATTTGATATGGGAAGATAAAACGATGTATGATTTATGAATTCTGATGAATCCAAAACTTTGAAATTTCTCATCAAAATTGGACATTCTTTCGAGGATCATGTATTTCTTCAACGGAGTGATCAGAGTGATGTATTCGCCAAAACCCTGTATCCAGAGAATATCTTTTAAAAATACTTTGTTCATCACATAATTGGATTTAAACATGATATAATCTTCCTGCTGACTGGCAGAATTTTTAAAATGTAAAAAATCCTTTGCTTTTTGAATGGCCTTTTTAAAAGTGTCAAAGTCCACAGGTTTTACCAGATAATGAACCACATCCAACTCAAATGCCTTTACCGCATATTTCACTTCCAATGTGAGAAAAATACAGAGAGGCTGGTAAGGAAGCTGCTGGAGAAGCTCTACTCCATTGAGTCCCGGCATATTGATGTCAAAAATAACCAGGTCTACCTGAGTTTCTTTAAGATAATCGAGTGCTTTTTCCGGATCCTGAAATGATGCCAGTAACTCTATCCCTTCAATCCGGGCACAATATTGTTTTACCAGCTGTAGTGCGGGATATTCGTCATCTACATTAACGACAGTCAGATTAGCCATTTACCTTTATTTTTAAAACCATTTTATACTGATTATTTTCTTCCGGCTCTGAGATATAATCAAACCTGTCCGGGTAAAATTTTTCTAAGATATGAATAACCGCATCATTCCCCAACCCATGATAACCTGTTTCTACAGAGTGGATCTGCCGCCGGGTTACGGAATTGACAATTTCAAAAAAGAAAACCGATTGCTCTATTTTAGAGGAGAGCCTGATAAAACCCCGTTCATCCTCTCCTATTGCAGAATGTTTCAATGCATTTTCAAACAAGGTAAGCAATATTGAAGGTGGAATTTCAACGATATCAAATTCTTCCTGATCAGCTCCATCAAATGTAATGTCAAGCCGGTTATTGTATTTCAGTTGATACAAAGCCGCAAGTGCTTTCAGGGACGAAAATTCCTGAGAAACACTTATCTTTTCTTTACTGCTGTCATAAATGATATATTGTAAAAGCTTACTCAACTGCAAAATAGAATCCGATGTCTTTTCAGAATGTGTAAAACTGTTGGCATACATATTATTGAGTGTATTCAATAAAAAATGAGGGTTGAGCTTGGATTTCAACAAGTCAAGATAAAGCTGTTCCTTTTCTTCTCCAAGCTCAATTACATCCTGCTCTATCAGGAATTTATCTTTGGTAATGCCCAGAAAGGAAGCAACAAGAATGACAATTCCCTGAGAAATGTAAACATTATATAAAAAACCAACATGGTAACCTTCCCGTGAGAAGTTCATTTCAAAAACTGCCGGCTCCCATAGAATTCTAAAAAGACTGGAAACTAAAAAACAAATCGAAGCGTATAAAATAAACTCAGGATACTTATTTGATAAATAAAAATAAGGAACAAGGTAATAGTACACTAAATAATATATCCCGATATTAAAAATTACATTCAAAATCATACTCCAAATCAGTTCATACGAATCAAGGAAGTAGTTTTCGGTAAAATAAGTCATCAGAATGAAGACAAAAAAGAAAAAAATATGCTGAAACCTCAACAGGAATTTCCAACGGTACTTCATAAGACTCTCAAGAATCCTGCCGCTAAATAAAATTCTGATAATCAACAATATAATAATAAAATTCGCAATTAAAAACATATTTTAACTCCTATTTTGTGCTTTACCAAATATAGCATCTTTTTCCCTCAAAATGCAGTTCGTTGATAAAAACTGCCATTGATTGAAAAATTCAAAAGTCGCTGCTTCTAATAAATATATTTGAAACATTCCAATGTTAATCAAATATTATATGAACCTTACCCTAAAATTAATTCTCCTTTTTTTATCAGTATTTATCAACAGGTACTGTGTAAAAGGACAAAGTATAGATAACTACAATATGTGGTATCAATATATTATGAATTCCAAACTGAGTGACAAGACTACCTTAACGGCACTTTCTCAGTACAGGTCATTTGATCTTGCCGGAGACGGAAGGCTGTTTCTCGTTAATGCTTACCTGGAACATGAGGTTACTCCCAGTGTTGAGGTTGGTGCCGGAGCCATGTTTCTGATCCTGAATTCTTACAACTCTAAAAGGGAAAAAGTAACCCGATACGAAACGAGACCTTTTCAACAGGTTACTCTGACAGGGCATATCGGAAGAACATTGGTGAATCATCGGTTCCGGGTGGAGGAACGCTTTCTTTCCAATCCGGATGAATTTAAGGTAAGACTGAGATACCTGCTTTCCATGAGGATTCCTTTTGGAAAACTGGGAAAATATTATGGTATTCTAAAAAATGAGATACGAATCAATGCTACCAAGACAGATATATTCGATAGCAATCGTATTACTGCAGGACTTGGAATAAAGATCAGTAAGTCTTCTGCCATTGAACTGGCTTATATCAACCAACTCGGCAGCTTCCGAACTGATAACTACGCCTATGTAGGGTTCAGAAACTCCTTTGACTGGAGAAAGAAAAATTAATAACATCATTTACAAACACATAACTATGCTTACATTTCTTGGTTTCCTAATGATTTTCATTTTCATGATTCTCATTATGAATAAAAAACTGACTCCTCTTACTGCTCTGGTTCTTGTTCCTGTACTTATTGCCTTTGTGGCAGGCTTTGGGCCGGACCTTGGAAAAATGATGAAAGAAGGAGTAAAGGAAATTGCCCTCACAGGGGTGATGTTGATATTCGCTATTTTATATTTCAGCCTAATGATTGATACCGGACTTTTTGAACCGCTTGTGAATGCTATTTTAAAGGCTGTAGGAGATAATCCGGTGAAAACAACCATTGGCACCGCGATCCTTACGACACTGGTTTCGTTAGACGGAGACGGATCTTCAACCTATATCATCGTAGTAGCCGCTATGCTTCCTCTTTATAAAAAACAAGGAATGAATCCATTGGTACTCACCTGTATTATTATGCTTTCCGGCGGGATTATGAATATTTTACCCTGGGGCGGGCCTACTGCAAGGGTGATGAGTTCCCTGAAATTGGGGCATACAGAAATATTTGTTCCGATGATCCCGGTGATGCTGATAGGACTTGTCTGGGTATTTTTTGTAGCTTATATTTTAGGCGTTAAAGAAAGAAAAAGGATCAGCATCCATGGAAAACATACCCGATACAACCCACAGGATATTGTGGGAGAATCTGATCCTGCGATGCGCCGTCCGAAACTGATTATTGTCAACCTTATTCTTACATTGATCCTTTTAGTGGTAATGATCCTTGATATTATTCCGTTAGGTATTGCCTTTATGATTGCCTTCTGTATTGCGTCTGTCATCAATTATCCAAAGTTGAAAGACCAGCAGAAAATCATTTCCAAACACGCGGGAAATGCCTTATCGGTAGCGGGAATGATCTTCGGGGCCGGGATTTTTACAGGAATTCTTAATGGTACGGGAATTATGCAGGCTATGGGAAACAGTATCATTAATATTGTTCCCCAAAGCTGGGGAGGCTATTTGAATATTATTACTGCTGTATTCAGTGTTCCGCTTACTTTCTTCCTTACCAATGATGCCTATTATTTCGGGATTTTACCGGTGATTACTGCCACGGGACATCAACTCGGGATTTCTCCTGATATTTTAGGACGTGCGAGTCTTGTAGGTCAGGCATCCCATTTGTTGAGCCCTTTGGTTCCTTCCACCTATTTGCTGGTATCTCTTGCCGGGGTTGAATTTTCAGATCATTTAAAATTTACCTTAAAATGGGCTATCGGATCATCTGTTGTTATGTTGCTGGGCGCTTTAATTCTTAATATTATTTAGAAGAAAGAAGGGAAGTTATAAGTACTGTTAGAAGTTATAGTACGTCATAATAACTTCCAGCTTCCAGCTTCATAAATTTTATCTGTTATCATAACTATTTATTAATTTCGTATTCTTACTTTACAAAAACTTGTGATGAGTTCTTTACCCAAGCAAAAAACGTTTACCGATTCTTATCTGAGAAATCTTAGCCTATATGCCTTCACAGCCATTATCTGTGGAGCATTGACCGGTTACTATTTCCCAGACATCGGAAAGCAACTGGGACAGGTAAGCCATTACTTTTTCATGCTGCTTGAAGTTCTGATCGTTCCTGTTATTTTTATTGCTGTAACTTATGGGGTAAGCTATATTTTCAGCATTGACAATGCTTTTAAAATTGTAGGGCAAATGATTCTTTACTTCCTCATTATTACTTCTGTCAGTATCGCACTGGGATTTGGATTTGGGCTGCTTCTTAAACCAGGTGCAGATACCGGAATTTCTATAGCGGTGATCCGTAGGGAGATTCCGCAGCGTTTTCTGAGTCATACGACTAATCCTTTGCATATCAGTAATTATTTGATTTTTCTTCTGATCTCCATTTCTGCAGGAGTTTTGATTGGTGTCTCAAGCATTAAAAATAAACTTATCAACATTTTAGATGAAGGGAAAAATTTGTTTTTTAAACTGATAAAGTACGTCTATATTCTTCTTCCGATTGTTATCTTCTGTAATATTTCATACGGAATTGCAGTGTATGGAATTAACACCTTGCTTCCACTAAGTAAAGTAGTAGCCACGGTGTATCTGGCAAGTCTTGTTTTTATTTTCGGAATATTAGGAGTGGTGACTTCTTTGTTCAGAATCAGCCTGTGGGATTTTTTAATCAGTATTAAAGAGGAAATTATCCTTGTGGTAGCCACTTCATCTTCCAAAACAGCTTTTCCCATGATTTTTGATAAAATGGAATCTCAGGGATATGACCGGAAAATTCTTCGTTTTGTAATTCCTTTGGGATATAATTTCAATCTGGCGGGTGCCTGTATTTACCTTTCTATTTCGTGTATTTTTCTCGTTCAGTTTTACAATATTTCCCTGAGTACAGCTGATTATGTCTGGCTTTTCATCATTATTTCACTGGCATCAAAAACTGCTTCGGGAGTTCCGGGGTCAGGTTTTTTAGCCCTCATGTTTACCTTGAGCAGGTTTGCAAAAATTCCGGTAACAGATCTGGCTTTGCTATACAGTGTAGACCGCTTTATGAATGAAGCAAGATCCGTTACTAATTTTATAGGAATTGCCGTATCAGCAGCCATTATTTCAAAGCTCAATCAACGAAGCAGAGATATCATATAAACTTATCCTTGTCTCATTTTTACGGTTGTCTTAGATTCAAAGTAATCTATGTAACGTTTTGAAAATCAAAGACACTTATTGGTAAAAAGCTATGAAATCACTTATTCTACTTTTACTGATAAGCAGTACCTGTTTATTTTCACAGAAAATTATTACTCCGGAAAACGTTAAGCTTGATCATCAAATGATAAAAGACGAAACTTCCGAAGCAATCTGGTATGCCGAAAACGCTGGCTCGAAAATAGAGATCGGAACTATTATTACCGAGGTAAAAAAATTAAATATAACAGACCTTCTTCTAAAAACTTCGGTGAATCTGAAACAGGCTCCCAATGCAAGCTGGACAGATTCCACCATTGTAAAGACCCGTAATTTTCTTCCTGATTATCATTCATCCTATAATTCCATGAGGGATATCGTTCTTAAATCCGGAAAAGATAAGGTTACAGGATACTATCTGGATAAAAAGTCCGGGAAAAAAGATGACATTGCCTTATCCGCAACAGATTATTTTGACAGCAGCAGTTATCCGGCTATGGTACGGTTTTTACCTTTACATGAAAACTATACTGCAGAGATTTCCATTTTTGATTATAATCCACAATCCACTAAAAACGGCACTATGAAAGCTTACATTCTCAGTGTACAAAAAGGTGAATACAAAAACAGAAAGGTATGGATTGTAAAAACGACGGATGACATCAGCGACAAAAAATCTTTCACAACCTATTATATTGACACGGAAAACCGAAAAGTTTTGAAGCAGGATATGGACATGGGCGGAAGAAAAATGTCTACAGAAACCGTTAAATAAAAGAAAAACAAACTTTAGCAACTGACAATCAATTAATTATTTTCAAAAAAAGAAATAAAATATATCACTCATTAAGGAAAAAGTTTTATATTTGACCTACTTCTTTTACACCCAATGTCAAGAACCTGATTGACTTTAAATATTCAGGAATTTTGTACACACCAAAAATTATTAACTATGAAAAATGCTAAAGTATTAAGCAGAGATGCTCAAAAGGCAATCAACGGTGGAGCTCAACAGCGCTACTGTTGCGAAAGAGACTACAAAGGAAGATGTATCATCTGGGCAGGACCTGGAGAAAATTGTCCTTAGTAAAAAGCAGCTCATGAGTTAGATAAAAGCCGGAAATTTTTCCGGCTTTATTCTTTTGGTAGCTGTATTGAATTTTATAGTAAGCATGTTATTTGATTACTTTAATGGAATCAAATGAAAAATTGGGGACATAAAAATAGGTGAAGGTCAATTAAATATGTCTCAAGTACAATAGATGGGGGGGAAACATAGAATTATACAAATTTTTTCTTATTTATACTTTTGTCTTGAAATCGAAGATTCGACGAAGTCAAACAAAAATATACAAAAATTCAAGACTGGAATCATCCGCTAAAAATTGAGATTGACTCCTAAAATTTCCAAACTCGCATGGATTCAAGCTATTCTGCTTCGACTCAAAATCCCAGCCATGCTCAAACAATGGAAATTTTTTAACGGATTCAATCTCAATTTTGCCTCAGGATTTTATTTTTTAATTTGAATCGGCGAACCTTAAAAGGTTTCTTAACGCTACTTCTTCCTAAGTCAATTAAGTATTACCCATTCAATCTATTTGAATTTTGCTCAAACGAAAAGACAATTGCCAGTTTATTATTGATAAGGGAGCTAAGATCGCGAAAGTCGCTGTTGAAGCGATATGGATATGCATACGCTAAAGAATCAATGAAGTTGATTCAGTCTTTGCCCCCTAAAAATTATAACATCAGATATTAAAATCCTTTGCGTTGAAATTTAAAAATCACGTCATCTAAATATTGTCTTCTTCTCAATTTGTGCCCCTCTTGATTTTAAGTATTTCAACATTTTATATTGTTTTGAATATTTTGAATGTAAAAGGAGTGAAAGAATGAATGTAATTAATACACAAGCTTCTTCTTTCGTCAGAAATTGAAGATCCGGCGTAGCCAATGACAATGGTGTACGATTGTCAATAATCAACATTTTTTATTTTTCTGCCAAATTTTCACATTCAGGGATAAAAGTCTGCCATTTCAGCCATCAACCTCTCGTGGCATACATTTAGAGAATTACAAGACAGAAATAATTAAAAAATAAATATATTATGTCAGTAAACTTTAAACCATTGGCAGACAGAGTTCTGGTAGAGCCAATCGCAGCGGAAACTAAAACAGCTTCAGGTATTATTATCCCGGATACTGCAAAAGAAAAGCCGCAAGAAGGTACTGTAGTGGCAGTAGGTCCTGGTAAAAAAGACGAGCCTACAACTGTTCAGGTAGGTGACAAAGTTCTTTATGGAAAATATTCAGGTTCTGAATTGAAGTTAGAAGGTAAAGATTACTTAATTGTAAAAGAAGCTGACCTATTAGGAATTATAGGGTAAGTTACTGGCTATTGGCTTCTTGCAAATGGCTTTTTTCTACATAGAAATTAATGGATGAGAGATTTTAAAAAATTTGAAGTTTGGCAATTGAGTCACCAGTTGACTTTAAAGATCTATACTTCAACCAAAAACTTTCCGAAAGAAGAAATTTTTGGACTGACCTCTCAGATCAGAAGATCATTCGCATCTATTGGATATAATATTTCAGAAGGAAGTGGCAGAAATTCAGATAAAGAATTTGCCAACTTCATCAATATTGCTCTGGGATCATCCAATGAAGCTGAAAACCAATTAATTCTTGCAAAAGACTTAGAATACATTCATGAAAATGATTATCAACATCTTTTGGAAGAGTTAACACTACTCAAAAAGAAGCTTGTCGCTTTATGGAACAGGCTCAACGGAAATTAAAAAAATAAAATTAAACTAACGACTTGCAAAAGCCAAAAGCTAACAGCAAGCCGCCAAAAGCTTAAAAATTATGGCAAAAGAAATAAAATTCGATATTGAATCAAGAGACGCTCTAAAGAGAGGAGTTGATGCATTGGCAAATGCAGTAAAAGTAACTTTAGGTCCTAAAGGAAGAAACGTAGTAATCGAGAAATCTTTCGGTGCTCCACATGTAACTAAGGACGGTGTTTCTGTAGCAAAAGAAATCGAACTTGAAGATAAAGTAGAAAACATGGGAGCGCAAATGGTAAAAGAAGTTGCTTCCAAAACTAATGATATCGCAGGAGACGGTACTACTACCGCTACTGTATTGGCACAGGCTATCGTAAGAGAAGGTCTTAAGAACGTAGCTGCCGGTGCTAACCCAATGGATCTTAAAAGAGGGATCGACAAAGCTGTAACTGCAGTTGTTGAAAACCTTAAAACACAGTCTCAGGAGGTTGGAGATTCTACAGATAAAGTAAAGCAAGTTGCTTCTGTATCTGCTAACAACGACGAAACTATTGGTGCTTTAATCGCTGAAGCTTTCGGAAAAGTTGGTAAAGAAGGGGTAATTACTGTAGAAGAAGCTAAAGGTATCGATACAACTGTAGATGTTGTAGAAGGTATGCAGTTCGACAGAGGATACCAGTCACCTTACTTTGTGACTAACCCTGAGAAAATGTTAGCTGAACTTGAAAACCCATATATCCTTTTAGTAGAGAAGAAAATTTCTTCAATGAAAGAATTACTTCCGGTTCTTGAGCCAATTGCACAAGGTGGTAAGTCTCTATTAATTATCTCTGAAGAAGTTGAAGGTGAAGCTTTAGCTACTTTAGTAGTAAACAAACTAAGAGGTTCTCTTAAAATTGCTGCTGTAAAAGCTCCAGGATTCGGAGACAGAAGAAAAGCAATGTTAGAAGATATCGCGATCCTTACAGGTGGACAAGTGATCTCTGAAGAGCAAGGTTTCACTATGGAAAACATCTCTTTAGATATGCTTGGAACAGCTGAGAAAGTAACGATCGACAAAGACAACACAACTGTTGTAAACGGTGGTGGTGACGAAGCGAAAATCAAAGGAAGAGTAGCTCAGATCAAAGCTCAGATGGAAACTACAACTTCTGACTACGACAGAGAGAAACTTCAGGAAAGATTAGCTAAGTTAGCTGGTGGTGTTGCTGTTCTTTACGTAGGTGCTGCTTCTGAAGTAGAAATGAAAGAGAAAAAAGACAGAGTTGATGATGCCCTTCACGCTACAAGAGCGGCTGTTGAAGAAGGTATTGTTGCAGGTGGTGGTGTTGCTTTAGTAAGAGCAATCAAATCTCTAGACAACCTTTCTGGTGCTAACGCTGACGAAAACACAGGGATCAAAATCGTTAAGAGAGCTATCGAAGAGCCATTAAGACAAATCGTTGCTAACGCAGGTGGTGAAGGTTCTGTAATCGTTGCTAAAGTAGCAGAAGGAACAGGAGACTTCGGATACAATGCGAAAACTGACGAGTATGTTCAAATGCTTGAAGCAGGTATCATTGACCCAACTAAAGTAACAAGAGTTGCCCTTGAAAATGCAGCTTCTGTATCTGGAATGCTTTTAACAACTGAATGTGTAATCACTGAAGTGAAGAGCGCTGAGCCAGCTATGCCAATGGGTGGTGGAATGCCAGGAATGATGTAATAGCAAATCGCTAAGACAAATTTAATATATAAACCGCTCTGCTTTTGTAGAGCGGTTTTTTGTTTTTATGATTTCCTGTAAGCAAGTGTTATTATAATACTTTAATATTCTTAATAACTTATAACGAAAACATCTCCATATTATTTATATTTAGCTTAATTTCTATATTTAAATATTAAAATAAATGAAAGTAGAGGATTTTTTTTATAATAGTGTATTCTTAGATATTTATGTCCTTAAACCATTATCACATATTCATGAAAATTGGGATTTATCTTGGGATCCAAATGTAAAAAGATATATCATTGAAGAAGATAGTTTTGGAAAAGACATCAATGATTTAATTACAGAACTAGAAGAAAGTTATGTTCCAGAAGATTATCATAAGCACGAAGATATACTTGCACAATATGTTCTTAAAAATTTAAACTGGAATATTATTAAAATCAAAAATCGCTGGTCAAACGCTGACTACAAATCAATTCTTGAACAAGGTGGATTTGGGGATATAGACGAAAAAAACTTGGTTCTCGCTGCTTCTGGTAGAATAAATGCTGCTATAAAGCTTGGTCAAAATCATTTTGATAAAATGGAGGAAGGACATTCAATAGTTTTATCAAATATAATGTCAATAATTTTATACCATAGATATTTTAAATAAAATAATATTATTTCATAGTAAAATATCCTGATCTTTTATAATAAATAAAAGACTTTCCCTTGAAAATGCAGCTTCTGTATCTGGAATGCTTCTAACAACTGAATGTGTAATCACTGAAGTAAAGAGCGCTGAACCAGCTATGCCAATGGGTGGTGGAATGCCAGGAATGATGTAGTAGCAAATCGCTAAGACAATTTAATATATAAACCGTTCTGCTTTTGTGGAGCGGTTTTTTGTTTTATGGTTTCCCGTAAGGAAATATTATGATAAGATTTTAATTTTAATAATCTTAATCTATGCATATTTAAAATATGTAGATTTGTATAATACATGAAAATAAAAAACTAATAATAAATGAAGGAAATCATTCCAACAGATTGGATAGAGCTACAAAAGATTTTGTTTGAGGAAAATTTAAACTCATTTAATAGATATCGTTCTGATTTTCTTTATAGGGGCGTTTCTGATTCAAAGTACGGACTTGAAACATCAATTCAAAGATTAGGTACTACTCCATCAGAAATGGAAAAACACTTAATACGAAATTTCAAAAAGTATTCACCAATTAATACACTGATTGATAATTATGATAACATATGGAATTGGCTTTCTTTAGGGCAACATCATGGATTACCAACCAGATTATTAGATTGGACATATTCACCCAATGTTGCATTACACTTTGCTACAGAAAATATAAATAACTTTGGTAAAGATGGGGTAATTTGGAGAGTCAATTATATAAAAATGAGGGAAAACTATCCTGAACTAATTTCAAAGTATCTAAAGGAAAATTCTATTCTGATCTTGGGAACTAATGATTTAGTGGATACTATTGGAAAATCTTATGAAGATCTAAAAAAATTTTCAGCAAATGAAGATAACTCTATTATTTTTTTTGAACCACCTTCAATTGATGATAGAATTGTAAATCAATTTGCCTTATTTTCATTTATGCTAAATGAAGATTCTAATAAATTAGAATATTTAAAAACTGTAGGCTTAATAGATAAGATTATAATAAATAAGTCACTAAAATGGGAAATTAGAGACAAACTCGACCAAGCTAATATAACAGAAAGAATAATATATCCAGGATTAGATGGAATTTCAAAATGGATAACCAGATGGTACACAGAAAAAGAGAGCGATCTTAAATGGAATTGCAGATGAATGAATATTAACTCTACTGAAACATACAGAATTTATCCTCACTATTAACCTATTTTATCGTATTACAATTAGAAACTGTATAAAACCAAAAACCAATGAAAACCCTTACTTCAAAATTATTATTCACAATTATTTTAGTCTCTTTTTCTTTTCACTTAAAATCTCAAACAAATAATAACAAAATAGATAACCAAAACAATATTAGCGCAATTGGTTAGTAGAAATTATATGAACAGATCACAAGAAAACCAAAGACCATTTTTTTCAGATGTTGAGAAATTGTTCGGAGAATATGTTGAATATTATGGTGGACAAATAGTAGAAAGTTTGGAAGAAAATAAAACTGACCGCTTAAATGCAGATTATTTTTTTAAAGAACCATTAATAGTTGCGGAACTAAAGACTTTTCAAAAAGATGTATTTGCTGAACCAGAAGATATTCCAAGGATTCAGGAATTATACGGTAAATGGTTAAGTAGTAAAAAAATGACTCAAAAACAATTTCGAGAGCATGCTTTTAAAGGAAAACCACTTCCGCCAAAATGTACCCAAGATTTAATTGAACGTGCTTCTAAAACTGTTGAAAGAGCAATTCACAAGGCAAATAAACAAATAGGTACAACAAAAAAAACTCTCAATTATGAAAATGCTAATGGTATAATTTTTTTAATAAACAATGGAAATTACTTTTTCACAAATGAAGGTTTTTTATCAATAATTTGTAATATAATAAGTAGAAAGTTTAAAGAATCTAATTTTGATGTTCTAATTTATCAAACAATTAATCAAGCTACATACAAACCAGGTTCTGAACTTGACCATACAGTATGGATTCCAATCTATACAAAAGTCGATGAAAATGGTGAAACAATTGTTTCGGATGAACTTCACTCCTTTGTAAATAGTTTTGGAGAAAGATTTATGACTGAATTTATCACACTTAAAACAGGACAAGCCCAAAAAGAGCATATAAAAATTGAGGAGTTAGAAGATACAATTGAAGAGTTACAAAAGCATAAATTCATTCCAAAAAACATAATATACAAAAAATAATATCCCCCCGCTGAGCAAAGTCTCCTGACTTTGCGCCAATAAAATCTATATATTTAAAAACAATCTCTGAAGTCTTCAAACTCCGGAGTTTATTTTATATTCTAGTTAAGGACAAATCTAGGACTTCTAATCAATTTTAAAATCCAATAAATCCTTAGGCGATACGTTTAGGCCTCTAGCCAAATCAATTAATGTAGTAAATGCAAAGTTTCTTTTTCCATTTTCTATATCACTTACTGTACCTTTAGTAATTTTGGAACTATTTAGAACGATATCATCTTGGGTAAGTCCAGATTTAAGTCTTAAATCTTTGACATGTTCTCCAAATCTTTTTAGTATTTCATCTTGTAAAACGTCCATTTATTTGCACTTTATACAAAGGGCGTAATTTTTTTTACAAATTTTGTTACAAGTACTTGTAACAAAATGAAAATTTCTTATATTTGGAAAAGATTACTCATTAGAGTAATTTTGCGATACTTCAAAGAAATATAGAAGCTATTGCTTAGAGTCTTGTCATAGAAAACTGGTAATTTTTAAAGCAACAAGATGATAAGTATGAAGCTCACGACCTAGGCGTGGGCTCTCTTATCTGTTGCACGGTATACCAGTACCTCTATGACAGATATTGTAGAGTCTCATGCCGTTTTTATTTTCATGCTGTTCTGCTTTTCTACAATTATCTTTTTCTAAGCCTGCTTTACTACATCAAGTATCATGATACGATACAATGGGGTGTACAATCCATTGCGGCTTTCGGGCTTTTAGAAAACACAAATTCTATCCTATTCATTCGGCTTGTATAGACAGGAAGCTCAGGCATTGCAGAGCCTACTTCTCTATTGTTAGGTAAAATCGTACAACAAAAAATACACACTCATGAAAAAAAACAGAACAGACTTTCAAACCCGGCTTGGGAAAGGGCGGAAGAAGCATTATGGCGTACAGCAGATGGAAACATTTTTTCAGTTCAATGATCTGACAGCCACCAAAGAGCTTTTAAACACCATTATGAGCTATGCCCTTAAAAGAAATAGCTGGATAAAAGAAGAACCATCAGTTATTTATCACTTTCACCAGGCTATGCGGTTATTCATCCGCGCAGGGTACTTCATTATGCTAAAGGAAAGGAAATACAAAGTCAATACTCAGTTAGAAGAGATCTCGCCATTGGTTCTTGGCCTGCTTTCGGAGAAAGAATATCAAAATCCGCTGTTGGTCTTTAAAAAAGCATTCAGAGAATACAGCATCAAGGAATTTGATTATTTTATTTCCGGAATAGTTTATTTCTCAATGGGAATCTATGACAAACTACCGGAAAGGAACATGATAAACCCCTATATTCATCTGATTAAAATGCTGGATGCAGCGTATCTTCTTCTTGAAAGGAGAAAGAAGAAATAAAAGTGAAAATTCCGGGCTCAAATCAACATTATCATTATAGTATATACTTTATATTGGTACAATATGTATATTTAGGCCTTACTAAACATACAAATACGTCCAATAATTTATCCTAACTTTTATCTATCTTTGTTTCCATAGCTCACTAAAACATATGAAGAGAATATATTTAATATGGATTTCATTACTTTTTATAGTAAGCTGTTCTAAAAGTAATACAGAAGAGAAAACAGACCTGAACAAAATAGTGAATGCTATTTTGAAATACGAATCCAATCGTAGTACTTCAAAAGAGAACATCTATTTAGTTAATCCTGAACTTTTACAATTAAAAGTCTATAGTCCCAGTAAAAAAGAAATCTTGGGAGAAGAACCGGGACCACCACCATTTTTTAATAAAAGTGTTGTTCATTTGCTTGATTTGAAGAACAATAAATCAGAAGAAAGAAAATCTGACTCTTTGCATCTGTTACAACAAAACCAATATATTTTTGATTCTCTGAAAGTTGATCGTAAAATAAACCCCAATATAAAACTTGTCAGTAAAGAAGACATTAATAATCGTATAAAATTCTGTGAATTCTCAAATCCTGTATACTTCAAAGATGGATCTACTTACATAGAAGCCAGATATTTTGACTCTTCTTTTGGAATTGGTTTTGGATACCTGCTGGAAAAACAAAAAGATGGAAACTGGATGGTAAAAAAGGTGATCAATACTTTTATCACTTAAAAACACTACCCAGCTCCGCAAAGTCTCTCGAGTTTGCACAAATAATATATATAGCCCAGAAATCTACAATTTTGAAATTTTACTAAAAATATTTCTTAATATTTAAATACCATGAAATTTTTAAATTATCTATTATCTTACATTACCGTATTATTTTTTTTAACGTCAGCAGCCAAACTTTCAATATTAACGAACGTTTCATTCAAATCAACACTCGTGATATTTTCAGACCAGCTTCCCGAATTCAGATGATAAGTTCATTAAAATTTAAGAATGAATATTATTCTATATTTCAGGAAGATCAATTATATTATATGGGACATTCCCAAAAGTATTTGGTAAAATATAACATTTTGGGAGAAATACTAGGGACTGTGGTACTACCTGAAGATCTTTCCCGTAGTTATTATTTAGATTTTTTCGTATCTGATAACCAGCTCTATATCCAACAAAATAATAATGAAAGGTATATTCTTGATGTAAATACAAACAAATTTATAGAAACAACCAAAGGAAATGACTTAGTTTATACTGATAACAACTACAAAGTTATGTACAAAAGTTTTGGAGAATGGGGACAAGCAACCTGGTTTATTAATAAAAAAGACAAATCAGAATATTTCACAAGCCTCAATGGTCAGGACATTAATTTCCTTTCCGGAAAATTTTACTTAACAAATATTTCTTCAATCTGGGAAATTCGAAATCCTAAAGAACTCAATAAATGCAGCTCTGATCAGCACTACAATGTAATTAACAATAAAAAAAGTGGAATATTTACTTCTTATGATTACGTCAAGGGAATTAAGCCTATATATAGAGATACAATAGAATTTGATCCTTACGTTAGAAATTCTATTGATAAACTAAATTATGCTTTAATAACTTCCTTTGTTACTAATAATAAATTATATCAGATTACCCAACTAAAAGATAAAACGGCTATTTCCAAAGTTAGTCAGAATAAAGTGGAAATTGTTAAAGAATTTAATGAAAAATACAGATTTTTTTCTTGGCATAATCAATTCAGAAATAAACAAAACAAATATAAATTTTTAAAATTCCAAAATGGATATAACTCATTTGGTTTTTTTGAAGTAAATGATAACAATATTGACATTACTAAAGTTAATTACACTCAAGACACAATACAATATACTAAGTCTGATAGTATTGTACAGCTACTCTCCTTCTTATCTGATAAGAATGTTATTTCGAAAAAAGAAATAATTAATTTTGAAAAGAGAACAAAGGGAACTGACCTTCAAAAAAGAAGAAACAATATTAATCATAATTCCTATTTTCCAAAAAAGTTTAATAAAATTGAAGTAGAAACAATTAATTATTTAAAATCTGAAAATGAATATATCACCCAAAACATTGATTATTTATTTGTTAAAAAAGATGAAATGCTAAAAGCAATCTATTTGGATTGGGATAAGACAATTTTTGTTTATTCTGCTGGTAAAGACTTCTATCCCATAAGAAACGAGAATTATCTTGAAAGTGATAAAAAATTCAGAGAGAAATATTCAGAAATTCAGGAACAGTTAAATAAGATAGGGGAACAAGTTAAAGTTACCACTCCATCAGGCAAAATAAAATATAATGCATGGATTTTCAATGGATGGCGTATTAATCTATATGGAATTTCAGAAAAGAATATTTATGGAATTACAGCTTTAATTTGCAGACAGGATGACTTTAATGAGAATGAATAAATCTATGCTCAGCAAAGTCTCTCGACTTTGAGCCGATAACAAAAAAAAGACCTTAAAAAAAACTCCAAAGTCAGGAGACTTCGGAGAGCAAAAGTATCCATGATAACTTACCGGAAAGGAATATGATCAACCCGTACATTCATCTGATCAAAATGCTGGATGCAGCTTACCTCATTATGAAAAGAAGAAAAAAATAAAGTTTTCAAAGTCAAAAAAGAGATTTGGTGTCAACTCAACTTTTTAATGATATACAATCACTTCTCCTTTATTTTCTTTCTATGCTTCAAACCAAAATTAATCAGGGCATTGACAACCTCTTCGGTTTCTTTGGCGTGTGTGGTAAGTGTATACGAAACGGTAACAGGTTTGGTATTATTAACCGTCCGGGTAATCAGTAAATTATCTTCCAGTTCCTGCAGAACTTTGGACAGAACTTTTGGGCTTATTCCCAAAGCTGTTTCCTGCAAGTCTTTAAACCGCATGGTTTCGTGATGATACAAATTATGCAGAATACAGAATTTCCATTTTCCGCCCAACAATTCAATGGCATCTTTAAGGGCCAATATCTGTTCTTTACTGATGTCATTTTTTTTAGTACTCATACCATAGTCACTTTCCAAAAGGTAACGGATAGTAAAGGTAAAGTTTCTTTCGGATAATTTTACACGGTAAAAAAAATTAAAAATGAAAGTAACAGTAATTGCCAACATTTCAGCTAATGGTAAAGTATTATTATCCGATGATCCACATCATCAGCTGCCTCCGGAAGCCATGGCGTTTTATTTAGCATTCGCGAAAAAAGTCGGAAACCTTGTCATAGGCTTTAAAACCTTTGAAAATTTTTTAACCTTCCCACAGGAAGTCAAGGAACATTTCAGCGGAATAGAAATCGTAATCCTCTCTGAAAAACCTTACGTATCAAAAGACTACAAGACCGTTAAAAGTCCCGAAGAAGCTATTGAATATATGTCGGAAAAAGGCTTGCACGAAATGGCAGTTGGCGGTGGAACAGGTGCCTTTAATGCTTTTATAGACAAAGATTTGGTAACGGACATTTATTTTAACATCCATCCACTCATCACAGGAGCTGGCGGTGTTTTAGGAAACAGCAGTGAACTGAACTCAAAATTTAAACATAAAGACTATCAACTTAAACACGGTTTCATTCAACTGCATCTAAGCAAAGAAGACTGACCATTTGAAAAGAATGGTTGGAGATTTAAAACGATGGATGACTTACAACAAAATTGAAATTCGATAACGGTCAACAACCGAGGCAATATAATATACGAACTACTCTACTTTTTGTAGGATCGTTTTCGTTTCCAGTTGATTAATGAGACCTTCAAAATTTTTCTATAAATGGATATATTTGTAAAAACAATGACAGAATATATGGAAAACAAATATTTACTGCATGGAAAACTAACCGCAAAATCCGGGTATAAAGACCAGCTTGCTGACATTTTAATACAAGCTTCTCGACTTGTATCAACAGCTAAAGGCTGTAACCTTTATGCCGTTAGTAATGACAAAGATGATGCAACGTCTGTGTATGTTACCGAAATTTGGGATAGTAAAGACGACCATGACAATTCTCTAAAAAATGACGAAGTTAGAGCACTCATCATGAAAGCAATGCCAATATTAGACGGACAACCAACAAAAGGACAGGAACTGGAAATTTTAGGAGGCACCGGAATATAAAAAACGGAGCACTAACATTACGTAACTGTCAGTCACTGCGACAAATTAATATATTAACCGTTCTATTTTTATAGGGCGGTTTTTTATTATATTTGATGGGTAACTATGACTCATGAAAAATAATCCAAGATGAAAGTCAATTTCTTTTCCAACATATTTATTGGGCTGTTATTAATAGCTTTTCCAAAAATGGTATTTTCACAATCCACCGATGTTGCCATTCAGGATGTAAAATTTGAAAGCCAGGGGATCACTCTTGCGGGCTCCATTTTAGAACCTAAGAATCCAGTTGCAGCCGTTGTCATTGTTCACGGGTCCGATCCGGTAAAAAGAGAAATAGAGTTCGCCAAACGTCTTGCTAAAGAAGGCATTGCCGTATTAACATATGACAAACGTGGAGTCGGAGAATCTGGTGGAGTGTATGTTGGGCCGTCTGTTGGCACCAATAATATTGACACTGCTAATCTTAATTTACTCGCTCAGGATGCCAATGCAGCCGTACAAAAATTCCAGACCTATTTGAAAAATAAAAAAATACCCATTGGATTAGTTGGATTTAGTCAGGCAGGATGGCTCATCCCCATTGCGGCAAGTAAAAATCCACAAATTGAGTTTATGGTTTTATTCAGCGGGCCTACCGTTACAACGCTGGAACAGCTTCGATTTCAGTTTTACACCAATGGAAATAATAATTTTTGGGAAAATCATACAGAAGCAGATGCTCTTGAACACACCAAAAACGATCCGGACAAGTACCAATTTGCAGCGACTGACCCTAAAACTTATTTAAACACCCTTTCAATTCCCGGGCTTTGGCTTTTTGGTGAAAAAGACATACAGATTCCGGTAAAATTATGTGTAGAGGAATTAAATGCACTTAAAGCTCAGGGCAAACCTTTTGAATATACCCTGTTTTCTAAATTAGGCCACAATACTTCATCCAGCAAGGATACGGCTCCCGTTGATTTTGCTGTTCAATGGATCAAGCAGAAAGCTTCCCCAAGTAAAAAATCTGAATCTTCAAAATAAAGAATATCTAAACAAGCTTAAAGCAGATAGACAATTCAAAAAATGCAGATTGCGAATAAGAGATTGAAACAGATTTTGGTGTATTTTTATGTGGAGCAAAAATGGTATTCCTTATGATAAACAAAAGCCATAAAAAGAATTCAAGCTTGAATGGAATTACCGAAAGAAAATCAAATAGAATCAAACACTAAAATTCCTACTATTGAAAACAAAATCCGTATTTCTTTTATTGTTGAGCTCACTACTCGCCCATGCACAAACGCTTAATTTTAAAAATCTCGCCAATATGTCTGCAGGCAGAGGTGCTATAGCCAGCGTAATCATGAATGATGATATATATGTAAGCAATGGGTATCAGGAAAAAGCAAGTGACGCCAGGTATATTGAGAAATACAATATCACCGATAACAAGTGGAGTGTTCTCAATTCCACTCTACTTCCCAAAAGATTTGCTAATTCGGAAACTTACAATAATAAAATTTATATTTTTAACGGTTGGGGAAATAGCCATCTTGAAATTTTAGATCTTGCAACCAATACCGTAACGAAGGGGGCTGTCAACCGTGCCTATACAGGAAATGCAGGTTCTGCCATCCATAACGGCAAAATATATGTGTTCGGCGGCAGCGGATTAAACGGCGCAGCAACTACTAAATTTTCTAATAGATTTCAATATTATGATATTGCTTCCAATACATGGCATTCACTACCCGATATGCCCACAGCCAGAGAAACAAGGGGCAAAATTGTGAATGACAAATTGTATGTGATTGGTGGTTTTAACGGTACTTCATCCCGTCTGATCAATGTTTACGACCTAAACACTAATCTGTGGATCAAGCAATATACAATGCCTGCCGGTATCTCAGGCCACTCACTAGCCGTGTCCGGTAATAAAATTTTTATTGCAGGGGGTGTTAATAATCAAGCTTTCCTGGCCTATTTTGATACTAGCACCAATAAGTTACATCAATTATCATCCAATATGATTCCCAGAAGACATGCTGCAGCTGAAGTGTATAACAATAAACTATACATCATCGGCGGAAGTACAGCGTCTGCCACCAGCTCAGCAATTAAAAGCATACAAGTGGCAGATATCAGTGAAAGTGTATTCACTGCAAATACAACAAAATGATAATAGGACTTCGCTGCGCAAAGTCTCCCGACTTTGAGCTGGCAAAATAACAAAAGTAAATTTTTATAGATTAACTTTGTTTGGATAGTGGTTTTAAAATCTATATATTTAAAACAAAACAAACACAATGAAAGAAGGTTATATTATCAGAGATCAGGATAAACCTCATTTTATCACTTGTACAGTTATAGATTGGATTGATGTTTTTTCACGGAAAACCTATAAAGATATCATCATAGAGTCGTTAAAATTCTGTATTAAAAATAAAGGATGATAGTATACGGTTATGTCATCATGACGAATCATATTCATTTAATTGTGCAATCAAAAAACAATAATTTATCAGATTTATTAAGAGACTTTAAAAAGTTTACCGCTAAAAATATCCTGGAAAAAATTAAATGTGAGCCTGAAAGTAGAAAAGAATGGATGCTAGAAAAATTTTCTAAGGCAATCGAGACTCATCATAGAAATAAGAACTATCAATTTTGGCAATATGGTAATCACGCCGAAGTAATATTTACATTACATTTTATGTGGAATAAATTAAATTATATACATCTTAATCCTGTGAGAGCGGGATTTGTTGAAAAAGGATATCATTATCTCTATTCTTCAGCGAGTAACTATGTTTTGGGTAAAGGACTACTTGAGGTAGAGATTGCTGATATTCCAATCATTGATACTACTAGGCAAAATGAATTATGGAAATATAACAACTATGATGATTGAAAATAATAGCTCAAAGTCAGGAGACTTTGCGCACCTGAGCAACTGAGATTTCAATCGTTGATACTACTAAGAAAAATGAATTATGGAAATATAATAACTATGATAAATGAAAATAATAGCTCAAAGTCAGGAGACTTTGTGCACCTGAGCAACTGAGATTTCAATCGTTGATACTACTAAGAAAAATGAATTATGGAAATATAATAACTATGATAAATGAAAATAATAGCTCAAAGTCAGGAGACTTTGCGCAGCTGAGATACAAAACAATATGTTTGATACTTTTAACGCTATAGAAAATATGAAAAATTCAAAATAGTACAATATTGTAAACATAAAATATAGACCATGAGAACTACAATATTCGCTTTCTTATTCCTCACTGAAATTATTTTCTCTAATACATTTGCGCAAAATCAGGTTCTAATTGATTCTTATCTGAAAGAATTACAACACGCTTATAAAAATAAATCCACCAAAGAACTACATGCCTTTCTAGCAAAGTGGAATAATAGTTTAAAGCCTAACTTTCCAACAAATAACTATCCCAATGATACCATAAGAAATATTCATCAGATCTATCTCGAATTTTATAAACCGTTCGATTTGTTAGCATTGGGAGAGTGGGAATGGGGAAATAAATTAAATTCCAACAGTAAGTTTGCTTTAATTCAGCACAGACTTTATTACAAGATTGTTTCTCTGGAGAACTTACGAGAGGGTGAAAACAAATTTAAATTTGAAGTTAGAAAAGAAGACATATTAAAAAAAGATTCAATAATAGACTTTCGTCCTAACCTAAGTTTCGATAATCATAAAATTTTGTATCTCACACCTGAATATAAAATAGGATTGAATAAATTTTTAGGAACACAGTCTAATAAGTTTGGAAAGCCTAATTTCATGCATGTATCCAGACCTAAGAAACAAAGTGAAAAAAGATACCATTTTATAAGACCTTATTTACCAATACTACATGGACATTGGGGTGGCTATTGGCATTTTGAAACAGCTCCAAGAATTTATGAATTTTACATAAACAACACTTTTGACCAAGCCAAAATATTATATGTTGTAGGATATCAAGGAGGGGAAGCTTTTCTAATAAAAAAGGATGGTAAATGGATTTTAAAAGAAAGTAAAGCAACATGGATAGAATAAAAACTAAGACCACTGTGTGAGCCTTTCTGGATTAAGCTCGTAAAATAATCACAAAAACATGATCTACAAAATGTAAAATGAAGGATATTAAAAGATATACTACACGGCTCAAAGTCTCCCGACTTTGAACAATTTATCCGCTGCGCAAAGTCTCCCGACTTTGAGCTAATTACGTGTTATAAAGTCTACCCCAGAACTCCATATTAATCTTATGTAATGCAATAAAAAAAATTAAACTTTTCTCTATCTTTGAATTACAGTGTTTTATTAAAATTCGGCACAGAAAGACAACACCCGAATCATTTATAAACCATAGAGTAAAACCAAAAACTTTTAACACCAATGAAAACAAAATTATTATTCCTTTCACTTCTGGGTTCATTCTTTGCCCATACACAAACACTCAACTTTCAAAAGCTCGCCGACATGTCTGATGGCAGAGGTGCCATAGCAAGTGTCATCGTGAATGACAACATGTACGTGACCAATGGTTATACAGCGAATAAAGACACTAATTATATCGAAAAATATACTATTAAAGATAACCGCTGGAGCGTTCTTAATGCTAAGCTGACTTCCAAAAGATTTGCCAGCTCGGAGGCTTACCAAAATAAAATTTATATTTTCAACGGCTGGGGCAATAACCATCTTGAAATTTTAGATCTTGCCACCAATACCCTGACAAAAGGAGCTGATAATCCTTCATATACAGGAAATTCAGGTTCTGCAATACATGATGGCAAAATTTATGTGTTTGGAGGCAGCGGATTAAATGGTGTGGCAAAAAATGTATTTTCAAAGAAGTTTCAGTATTATGATATTGCTTCAGATACCTGGCATCCTTTACCGGATATGCCCACCGCCAAAGAAACAAAGGGCAAAATTGTTAATAATAAACTGTATGTAATTGGTGGTTTCAACGGAAAGCCTTCTAACCTGATCAATGTCTATGATCTTACCACCAACAGCTGGACCGATCAGTATACGATGCCTGTCAGTATATCCGGCCACTCATTAGCAGTATCCGATGATAAAATTTTTATGGTAGGCGATTATGATAATCTGACATTCCTGGCCTATTTTGATACGTCGACCCATGAATTACATCAGTTGTCATCCAATATGATTCCCCGAAGAAACTCAGCAGCGGAAATATATAACAATAAATTATACATCACCGGTGGAAATACAACCTCTATTTCCAACTCGTCTATTAAAAGTACACAAGTGGCAGATATTAATGAAAGTGTGCTTTCTGCCAATGTCAACAATGACGATCATGAGGATAAAACCAGGGTCTATAGCAATGCACATAGAGATGGTTTTTTCATTAGTAATAAAAATAACAGCAACCAGTTTGAATACACCGTTTTTACAATGGACGGAAAACAAATCAGCAAAGGTTTTGCCTACTATAACCGAAGTATAGATTTAACAAAAGTACCAAGTGGTACCTATATCTTCAGTTTTAAAAATGAAAAAGGAGTTTTACAAAACATCAGAATTGTAAGGTAACCAGAAACTTTCCCCTATATTTGTTTCTATAATGGCTTAACGAGTAAGAGTAGTAAGCGCATAAAAATTAAACCAAAAATATGGCAACAAAAGAAGAATTCTGGGAAAGAAAAAGGCAGCTAAATGATGATTTTTTTGTGATGGGTTCTGTGGCCAATCCGGCTACTGAAGAACAAATTGCAACATATGAAAAAAGCACAGCTTTTACCTTCAGTGAAGATATTAAAGACTTTCTGACCACCTTTGGATCCCTGGTTTTTGAAGTTAAGGAAGAAGTATGGAAAAGGCCGGAGGAATTTGATGTGCTTCCGAGCTGGAAATTTGGTTACGGCTTTTTTGTGTACGGCCTTTCACAAGATGAAGAGATGCCGTCATGGATGGGATTTGAAGAAAAACACCATGAAGCACTTGAATACAAAGAAAAGCCATTGGGCCAATTATTCTTTAAACGGAGTGGAAATCTTTACAGAGCTTACACTGACAATGGAATTATAAAAATTGAGTATGACAAATATGATGAGGAAGATTATGAAGTTTTTGACGGAAACCTGTACGACTTTTTAATTGAGGAAATCAATAATTTAGAACAAGATTACAAAGAATATATTAACGAAGGAAAATCGTGATCCGCATATGAAAAAAGCATTTGAATTTCTCAAACAGTTAAGAGAAAACAATACCCGGGAATGGTTTTCCGTCCACAAATCTGAATATGAAGCGGTAATTAAAGAAAATAAGGTATTTTTCAACCAAGTGTATCACGAACTCCAGGAACATGATAATTTAAAGGGGATTCATATTTTCAGAATTTACAGAGACGTTCGTTTTTCCAAGGATCAAACTCCTTATAAAACTAATTTTGGTGTTGGATATTCCCGTTCAAAGCCGATGTTGAGAGGTGGATATTATATTCAGCTTGAACCCGGCAACAGTTTCGTGGGAGGAGGTTTTTGGGGGCCGGAAGCTAAGGATTTGCTTCGTATCCGTAAAGAATTTGAAATCAGTACTACAGAAATTGAAAAAATTACTTCTGACAAAACTTTCATTAAGTATTTCGGAGAATTGAAAGGTGATGCCGTGAAAACGGCTCCAAGAGGATTTGATAAAAATCATCCGGGTATCGATTTAATCAGAAAGAAACAGTTTGTAGTCATGAGAAAATTTACCGATAAAGAAGTTCTGGCCGATAATTTTCAAAATGAAGTCCTTCTTACCTTGTTAGCCATGCGCCCATTTTTTGATTATATGAGTGAAGTGCTGACAACAGATCTCAATGGAGAGCCTTTATTTTAATTATATGATCATCAATATCCGAATGAAAATAAAAATATTAATATTCTTATTTACTTTTTCAATCATAAAAATTTTTGCGACAGCTCAGGCCACAGATAAAATTATCATCAACGACAAAGAATATAGTCTGCTTAATAATCCTTTGGAAAAATATTTCCAGAAAAACCCGGAATATCATCCCGTTTATGGTCCTCATTTAAGCATGTTCAAAAGATATAGAAACGAAGCCATCTCACTTCCGTTTACAACGGGGAATTACCGTGGGTACATAGCCACTTTCAAAATTGAAAATAATCACTTGGTTGTAGTTGACCTCGAAGTTCAAAATATTAATTCGGAAAAACGAGACTATATTTCTGTTTATAAACAATTATTTAAAAACAAAAAAGTAATTCTGGACTACTCTGGTATCCTTGTTATACCAGATGGAAAATTAGTCGAATTTTCTAATTTTGGATACTCTTCTATATATGATCATTACAGATTAATTACGATTAATAATGATACTGTTGTCAGAGAGAAAGAATTGAACAAAGATGAATTTATGAAATTTAAGTTCACTCAATTTGAAGAATACAAAAAAACGAAAGCGTATAAAACAATATTTTAAAGACTGGGAAGACAATAAAAAATCAGAACTTTCTAAACAAAATACCAGGAAAATGTCAAAAAAAGAAATTGTGGTATTACAGAAAGAATACGAAAAACCTCCTTCTGAAAATTATATCGACGGATATTTGTTGATGACAAAAAATCTGGATTTTGTCATTGTGGATTACTGATGTAAAAAGAATAATTCTTGAGAGTTTGTATTAATCCCTTACTCATCTCCTATCGATAAGGATTCCCGTAGATAAGCCCCACCACTTATTTTACTTTTGGTGCTCAATTTAGAATATGATCAACAAATAATTTTTAGATACCGTTTTGTTCCGCAAGGCGGTTTTCATTTTTTAACCAAATAAAAATTGAAAAATTTCTTAGATAAATATATCTGTATAATATGTAAATTCGAAAACTGATAACTCAATTGTCAATCATAAAGAAACTAATACCCGAAAAGAAAACATGAATTGTAAAAATTGCAATACCGAAACAGAACTCGATAACTGCCCAAACTGCGGACAATCTCTACAGCCTGTCATCATTGATAAACTTGCCTGGATAGAATTAAAGAACAAATCTATTCTCTCGACAAAAAGCTACGGAAAAGATAAATACTATATTCCAGGTGGTAAAAGAGAGAATGGCGAAACCGATGAGCAGGCACTGATGCGTGAAATAAATGAAGAGCTCAGTGTAGCAATTGACAACAATACCATACGATATATCGGAACTTTTGAGGCTCAGGCGCATGGCCATTCAGAAGGAATAATTGTAAAAATGACGTGCTACTCTGCAAAGTACTCAGGAGAATTAAAAGCAAGTTCTGAAATTGAAGAAATGAAATGGCTTTCCTACTCAGATAAGGATAAAACATCTGAAGTGGATAAAATCATATTTGATTACCTACATACTAACAATCTGTTAGATTAACACACTGATAAAACACTTAAAAACCCAAATTATATAACATTATTAAGTAAAGAAACAACAGAATACAACATTAAATAAACATTAACCTTTCCTTCCAGCTCTTTTTCATTTCAGCTTTTTTGTAATTTACCTCCTGAAAAACTAATTAAACCTAGTCAAAAGAAGCATCTCATGAAATTATATATTTTCGCTTGCCTTTTTTTATTATTCAACGCGGTAACAGGACAGAAAAAGGAATATCCGTCTGTTAAAAAAGGAGATTTTCCGGAAGGTATTTATATGACACTGGAAGATGTTCTAAGCAAAACACCAAGTTCTACTGCAGAACTTTACTTCAAACCTGCATTAAAAGACGACTCCGAAAATCCTGAAAAAGTATACTTTTTTGAGAAAGAAAACGATCAGAAAGTAAGAAAACCGGTAGCCGTTTCGTATAAAGGAGAAATGTATTTTCAGACTTATAAAAAATACACCAACAGAGAGGACAGAGGTTTTAATCCAAATGCGTACTCCAGATTTTGTAAAGTTCTTAATTATGGAAGATTCTTATATTTCGAGGAAAATATGAGTTCCGTATGGGCAGGAGGTTTGCTCGACGTTGTCAATTCACTCACCAAATTAATCGGAGGCAATACCAAGGGCATCGTCCTGGATCTTGAAAATAAAGAATTTAATCTATTACAAAACTGTGATGATCTCAACGATTTTTTATTCGAACATGAAATTCCTTCTATCCCTTGTGATCCTTCTCAATACACGATCGGAGATTTAAGAAAGGAAATTGACAAGATTAACACACCTTACAGATAATTATTTATGAATCAAATAGCCATATATTAGGCAGTAAAAACGTTTATACATTCAATTAAATGCTGGTAATCAGCCCGACATACAAAAAATAACACATGACAAAATACACACTCCCTCATTTCGGACAGATATCAATAGAAAATCTCGAAGAATATTATGATGTCAATATTGATTTCAAAGGCAATGAAATCCAGATAGACCTGAATTTTGAGAACTCCAGTATTGATGCACAAAAGCTCGACAGGGTAAAAGAATTTATAGAAAACATTGAGAAATTTGATAGGCAGAATAAAACCTATATCATTGAAGATTACCATGACCAGGATGGTGACACGGTAAAGTACTATCTGGAGCATCATCTTGAAGAATTAGAAAAGGAACAGCTGGCAGCCCTTATTAATTATGAGGATTCCGCTATTGCACCGGAACAACAATTACTAAATAAGCTGGAATTGGTAAGAGTGGGATTCTATCCTGATAGTGAAGATAATTTTGCCATTCTTGATTATTCCATCGGACAGGACATTACCGATTATCTTGTGGTGATCAATACGGATGATAAGGGACAATTGGATTATATGGCTATGGAAAGTTAAGAAAACACTCCATTACCACTTTAATACCATTCCCATTGAAACATGTCAAACGTAGAAAAAATATCAACGAAATCAATCCATTCTATTTTTTTAGAATGGTTTTTTGTTTTATTAAGTTTATGAATGTAATATTGTAAAAAATTATTTCCATGTATATTCAAGTTTCTGAGGATTTCAAACAGAAAAGTAAATCCGCTGTGATGGCCATTACTATTTTCGTAATGGTTTATATTCTTTTGTTTCTTTTCACCCTTCTGTTAACAATAGCCTGTGTAGTAGGAGGAATTATGCTGATTATTGCAAAACCGATGTTTCTAACCTTAATGATAGGGGCCGGAGCAATAGGAACCGGAGCCTTTATCTTCTTTTTTATCATTAAATTTCTGTTCAAAAAACATATTAATGACAGAAGTCACCTTACGGAAATCTCAAGATCTCAGGAACCGGAACTTTTCAAAATGATTGATGAGATTGTAAAAGAAACTGGAACAGATTTTCCTAAAAAGACCTATTTATCCTATGATGTAAATGCCAGTGTATTTTATGATTCAAGTTTCTGGAGTATGTTTCTTCCCATTAAGAAGAATCTGACGATTGGGGTCGGGCTTGTCAACACCTCTACAAAACAAGAACTGAAAGCCATTCTTTCCCATGAATTCGGTCATTTTTCCCAACGTTCCATGAAAGTGGGAAGTTATGTTTATAATGTGAATAAGATTATTTTCAATCTGGTGAATGATGATGAATCTTATCGTAATTCTATAGAAAGTTGGGCAAATATGAGTGGCTATTTCTCCATTTTTGCGGCTATTTCACTTTTCATTACTCAGAAAATCCAATGGGTTCTTACCAAAATGTATTCCTTCGTTAATATCCGTCATATGGCACTTTCCAGAGAAATGGAGTTTCACGCCGATGAAGTGGCTGCGAATATTGCCGGTTCCCTGGCATTAGAAGAATCCCTTTTGAGAATAGAACTGGCCAGTAACTCCTATAATAATGTGCTTAGTTTTTATGATCATAAAATTTCCCAAAATCAATCCAGCAAAAATATTTACAAAGAACAGTTTTTTGTGATGAACTTTTTTGCTCAGTTAAACGAATTGGAAATGAAGCACAACCTTCCGAACGTTAAGCTATCTGAATCCGGACTTTTCAATAAATCAAAACTGGTGATTGAAAATCAGTGGGCTTCCCATCCCTCTCATGAAGAACGTATTGCGAAACTCAGAGCACTGCAAATCACCAAAGAAACAGATCATGAACCCGCAAGAAATCTGTTTCAGAATTTTGAACAGATAGAAGAGAAACTGACTGCAAAACTTTTCTCAAGAGTAAAATATCAGAAAGGAAGAACGGATCTGGAGCTCGATATTTTTAAAACAGAATTTGAAGAAAATTATAAGAAAGACTCTTTTGATAAAGTATTCAACAATTATTATGACAATAAAAATCCTGACTTTACGGTTCAGGAAAACCCATCATCAGTAAAATTATCTTTTGATGATCTTTTCAGTAAAGAAAAAGTAGAATGGGTATATACGCTTATAGCTCTTGAAAGTGATAAAAAAACAATTGAAGCCATCATCAATAAAGAACTGGTCCTTAAAACCTTTGATTATGACGGGAAAAAATACACCGCTGGAGAAGCCAAAAAACTTATTCCCATACTGGAAAACTCCATCACAGAAATCAAAGCACGCATCCGGCAGAATGACTCGGATATCTACAATTACTTTTTGATGTCTGCAGCTGATTCCGGGAAAAAATCAGAATTTATCAGCCACTACAAACTTCTTGCTGACCTGGACAACCAATATGACCAAAAGTTACAGGTGTATACCGACATTGCCAATGCAACCGCTTTTATGAATACAAAAACGGTGTTTGACCAGATCAAACGAAATTTTATCAATCTTAAGCCTCTTGAAGAAGTGTTGAAAAATGAAATCAAGCCTTATCTGGAAAGCAGTACAATTGGTCTTGACCTGGAAGAGCAGGATATAAAAGATCTTAATTATTATCTGAACAATGATCTGATCTATTTTAATAATGACCAATACATGGAATCTCACCTGCAAATCATGATGAAAGCCATTAACATATACCCTTACCTTTTGGGCAGAAAATATTTCCGCATGAAAAAAGAGGTATTGGCTATCATGAAAGAATTGAAAACTGCCTCTGAATTGGAAAAAGCAGAAAAATCATAAAAAAGCAGAACTATGAATGTACGATTAGACACCATCATCCTTTACGTAAAAAATGTTGAGCTGCTTAAAAATTTCTATGTAAAACATTTTAATCTTACAGTTATTGAGAATGATCCAACCTGGGCACTACTGGATGCAGGGGCAGCAAAAATCGGGTTGCACAAAATAGGAGATCAGTACATGGAAAAAATAAATACAAATCATATCTTTGATAACAACACAAAAATAGTTTTTGAAATTGATACCGATCTCGAATCGGCACGAGCTGAGCTTCTCGCCAATAAGGTTGAAATGAGAGCAATCAAAACATTTGAAAATTATGATTACTGGTTGTGTGACGGTACAGATCCTGAAGGAAATGTATTTCAGTTGAAACATAAAAAATAAATACTTCAATCTGCAAAATGAAAAAAATAGTACTGGATTTAGCCACCACTTTAGACGGATTTATCGAAGGTCCTAATGGAGAAGTAGATTGGTGCATCATGGATGATGATATGGATTTTGATGGTTTTCTGTCAGGGATCGACACTATTTTTTATGGAAGAATAAGCTATGATCTTTGGGGAAATTACCAACCTGATGAAAATGCATCTCTTGAAGAACAAAAACTTTGGCAAGGCGTTCATTCAAAAGAAAAATTTGTATTCTCAAACCAACAAAGAGAAGATGAAAATGTCACTTTCATTTCTTCTGATATCATTGGAAAAGTTTCTGAAATAAAAAAACAGGGCGGAAAAGACATCTGGCTCTATGGTGGCGCAAGTCTTATCAAAACTTTTATTCAAAACAACCTGGTTGATGTTTACAGAATATCTGTTCATCCGGTTGCTTTAGGGAAAGGAAAACCTCTATTTGAAGATCTGGACCAAAGAGTAAATCTAAAACTTATCAGAACCAATGTTTTCAAATCCGGGGTGGTGCAGCTTATTTATGAGGCTTAAGATGAAAAGGTAAATAGTGTAATTTTAAAAGCAATATAAAAAATAATCGTTCTCTTCGGAACGATTATTTTTTTTAAACAGATGTATTTTTTCCCTACCTTTATATAGTTCGAAATCAACAAAATAAAATAACCATGCCTCACTTCATCATCGACTGTTCAGAGGATGTTCTTCAGCAAAAGACTGCTGATGAAATTATGGATGCAGTGTATGAAACGGCTAATGCAACAGGTTTATTTGCTCCCAATGATATAAAAGTCAGGCTTCAGTCTTTTCATTATTATCGGTTGGGAAACCATAAAAAAAATTTTCTCCATGTTTTCGGATATATTATGGAAGGTAGGAATGTCGGGCAAAAAGCAAATCTATCTCAACAAATCAGTATTCGCCTTACCGCATTACTTCCAGACATTTCTTTTCTATCTGTTAATATCAATGAATTTGAAAGTGCCACTTACAGCAACAAAGCTTTGATTAATCCGGACAACACTGAAAAAGACAGACATTTCGGTTTATAACTTTACAACACTTATATCAACAAAATAAAAACAATCATGAGTCTAAAAGCATTAACAACCAAAAGCGTTCAGTACAATAATTGGGTGGTCAATAAATACATCGACTGGTTATCCACAAAATCTGATGAACAGCTTAATCAGGAAACCATATCAAGCTTTCCGACAATTTTGAAAACCTTACATCACATCTGGCAAACCCAGGAATACTGGTGGAGCCATATTGCTGAAAACAATGAATTTGATTTTGAAAAAACAACAGCTACAAGCAGTAAAGAAGAAGTCTTTAACGCTATCAAAAACAATTCACAGAAGCTGGTAGACTATGTTGAAAGCCTTTCTGAAGAAGATCTTTCTAAAAATGTAAAAATTGAATCCCAATGGTTTCAATGTGATTTCTCCAAATACGAATACATTCAGCATGCAATTCTTCACAGCACCTATCACAGAGGACAAATTGTAACAATGGGGCGAAATATAGGAATAACCGATGCTCCCATGACAGATTTTAACTTCTGGAATATCTATAAAGATCAGAATTAAAAATCTTTTCGAAAGCACGTAACAAATCGGTTAAAAATAAAAGTAACTCAAAGATAAGATCCATGATGCCAGCATTCGGTGACTTGATGCAGAAAAAAATTTTTCTGTTATTTTTTTCTTTATGGTCTCTTGCAGTTTTCTCACAGCTTGAAAACATTCCCTCAAACAATGATACTGCTTTTCTCATAGAATCAAAAGTTCTGAATGAATCAAGAAGTATCTGGGTTCACCTCCCTCCCGGGTATTCATCTTTTCAAAACTATCCGGTTCTTTACCTGTTGGATGGTGAGGCACACTTTAAATATGTATCTCAACTGACCGATTATCTTTCTGATTATGATCGGAACAGAATTCCCAAAATAATCGTCGTTGCCATCGTTAATATCAACCGGGGGCAAGATTTAAGCATCCGGCATACCGTGATTAACGGGAAAGAGGATCCTTCCGCCATAACTCTTACCCATGGAGCCGGAAAATTTTTAAAGTTTATAGATCAGGAGGTCGTTCCGCAGATCAATTCCCGTTTTAAAACACAACCCTACAGAATTTTAATGGGACATTCGCTGGCGGGAGAATTTGCTTTTTATGCCAAAAATACGCTTCCCGATCTGTTTCAGTCTACCATTTTAATAAGCCCCGCTATCCACGACGAAAATATAAGTATTGTTGATGATTTCAGTAAAATATTGCAACAGAAAAAAATAAAAGGCAAAATGTTTATCAGCCTTGGAGACGAAGATCCTCAGAAAGTCAATCTGATCACTGAAAGGCTTAAAAATCTTGCCCCCTCAGGTTTTGAATGGGATTATAAGCAATATCAGAATGAAAATCATTTCTCTGTGCCTTATAAAAGTATGTTTGACGGCTTAAAATTTATTTATAAAAACTGGTTTTTCGACAATTATAGTTCTTTCCTTATGACCCCGAAAGACATCAGACAAAGGTTTGAGACCCTATCAAAAGAATTTGGCTATTCTATTCTTCCGACAGAAGATTTTGTTAATAACTGCGGATATAAGCAGCTCCGTGCCGGAAATTTTGATACTGCACTCGATTTGTTTCAGCAAAACGTCAAAGATTATCCTGATTCGTGGAACGCTTACGATAGCTTAGGAGAAGTCTACATGAAAAAAGGATACAAAAAATCAGCCATTGAAAATTATAGAAAGTCACTGCTGCTAAACCCGAATAATAGTGAAGGAAAAGCAATGCTGGAAAAACTTCAATCGGAAAAATAAAAAGCAGATCCGGTATTTTCTTTAATGTGAAAAATGCATATAAAGTGTAAACTTATCCACAATACTGCAATTACATTTTCAAATAAAGTTTCTGACAGAAAGAATATAGCGCCATATTTCGTTCGTTATTTCATTAATAAAAATGTGGATAACTTTTTATTTTCCCTTACATACTCTGGGGATAAAGTATTGATATGTTTTTTCACATCATTTAAAAGATACCATAAACAAATAATAAACAATACTTTAATTAAATTTAAATACTTTATCCACATCAATAAGTACATGTGGATATTTTTTGTGGATAACTTTATCCTAAGGTTTGTCACTCAACGTAAAATCCAATTGTTAATCATTTTATGAATATTTATTCATACTTGTTTATGATTTATTTTTTGTAAATTGCATCAAATAAATAAATCACCAATTAATGAAATACAAACCATGAAAAACCCATTATCCATGAAGGAAAAAACATAATCTTCCCGGTTCGAAACGACCAGCTCTTTACTTTACCATGTAAAAAAAGATAAAGCTAGACCCATTCGGATATTAATTCCAAAATCAAAAACCCCGACTATCTGTACTCACAGCATAATTATGTTGTGATCAGCAATTTTTATATCTATAAATTATTAATACAAAAAAAATCCCTCATTCAAAATGACAACAACAAACATCCAGAAACACACTGTTCCCTACCTCGGTGAGACCTTACTTCATATTCCCATACCGGAATGCATCACATTAAAAGACATTACGATAGAAACAGAGCTTAATAACTGTAACTTTGAAAGTGAAAATTTTCTAAAATTCTTAAAAATACTAGCCTCTTTAGCAAGCTGCAATCTCTACCAGATTCTAAGCAATTCCAGCAAAGAAAAAATATATTTCATTGGGGAAAAGCTGAGAATAAAAAAGATATCCCATAAAGAAGCCCCTACTTCTGTTACGATCACCGGCGATACCTTACTGGAGTCTAAAAGAAGAGGAAAAACTCATCTTAAAATAAAAGACACGACGTCCGAAGAAACCGTATATTCTTTTGAGCTGGATCACTACATCATTACCAGGGAAATATTCAAATCTTTATATAAAAACTATTTCGAACCCAACACCATAATGTATTACGAGGAAAAGCTTCCACAAAGCAAGACCATACATACAACCCCTGAACACCAGTTTATCATATCTATTGACCCCTTCACTCCTAATCAATGCAAGGGCCATTTTGAAAATTATCCAATCGTTCCGTTTATTCTCGTTATCAAATGTATCGTAAGAGAAATATTCCGGTTTTTAGGTTCCGATAATTGCTATGAAGTTGACAATCTGGAAGGACATCCATCCAAAGCCATCCCAATTGAAACAAAATTGGAAGTAGACGTTTTCTATCAAAAATTCTTAAAGGATCAGATTTATTTAAAGTGCGAAATTAAAGACAGACTAGGGAACCCTTACGCTGTGTTGATGATCAATCTCAAATCTAAATCTATCAGATAAAAAACTCACATCTTTCCAGTTATCCACAGTACTAAAAATAATGTGGATAACTTTTTCATATCCGCTATTTTCATGAGGATAAAATATGGATATCTTTTTAACACCACCAAGACAACGCAACATAATAAATTCATTACCAATTAAAAAAAATCCATTTCAATGTTTTCCACAATTTTAAAATGGATGTGGATAAATAATGTGGATAATAATATTTACCGCCTTATGATATTCGAGAATAAATTATTGTAATCTTTTGTAATTTCTTTATTTTACTCAGATCATACAGATGTTCACGTAAGAATCTGTTGAATTCATCAGATCTGCGTGAGTTTTTTATATTTAATCACCCTAAAGATCTTTGCCTTCACCAGTCTTTTCGTACATTAGTTCAACAAAAAATTAATACATCAAATCCCATGGAAAAACACACCTCATCATCAGACGGCCAGCAAATACATTATAAAGAATCCGGAAACGGAAAAACTACTCTTCTGTTCGTTCATGGATGGTTGGGTAATGGTGAATGGTGGAACGACCAACAGGAATACTTTAAAGATAATTATCAGGTTATCCAGATAGACCTGGCAGGACACGGAAAATCCGATTCCTCCAGAGAAAACTGGACAAGCGGGTTATATGCTGACGATATCAAAGCTGTAGCGGAGGCTTCAGGCTCTTCAGAGATTATACTTGTAGGACATTCGATGTCAGGCGCCTATGTTCTTGAGGCAGCTTTAAAAATACCAACAGTAAAAGCAATTGTTCTGATTGATACGCTAAAGAATTTAGACGAATCTTTTTCTGAAGAGCAAATTGAGCAAATGCTTTCCTCTTACCGTAATGACTTCAAAGGCGCTGTGGAAAACGTTCTTCCACAATATCTTTTCGCTCCGCAAACCCCTTCTTCCGTACAAGAAAGAGTTCAGCATGAATTCCTTCAAAATGAAGCAGAAATGGCGGTTAATTTATTAAAACCTTTGTACAAAACAAACTTCAGAGAAATAGCCAAACATATTCAGGTCCCGGTTATTTCCATCAATTCTGATGCTTCGCCCACTAATATCGATGGTAACCGGAAATATTTTAAAGACTACAACAATGTAACCATTGAAGGTGTTGGGCACTATCCTATGCTGGAAAAACCAGATGAATTCAACCGTTTACTAAACGAAGTCCTCCAAAAATTCAATTGATGCCCATGCAGAATACCAAAATCTTTACCACAGCTTTTGCCAGCGTTTATCCACATTATATTCAAAAGGCAGAAAAGAAAGAACGTACTAAAGAAGAAGTGCACGAAATCATATTCTGGCTTACCGGATATGATGAAAAAGCTTTACAGGAAATATTGGATAGCAGAACAGATTTCAAGACTTTTTTTGAAAAGGCACCTCAGATGAATCCTGATGCATCCTTAATAACGGGAGTCATTTGTGGATATCGTGTAGAAGAAATTGAAGATGACCTGATGAGAAATATCCGTTATCTGGATAAATTAATTGATGAACTTGCAAAGGGAAAGAAAATGGAGAAGATTCTGAGAAAATAATACAGCTCTTCAAACATTATTTCAGATCATCAAAAAATCCTATCAAAACTACTTTCCTATCTCAAAAAACTTCCCGAAATTAGCAGCCTGTGCGTTAAATACTATTCAATGAAATAAAAATTTAAATTACAACATACAGCAAAACTTAGTATAAGTTTTCTTCGGGGCAGGGTGAAATTCCCTACCGGCGGTTACAGTCCGCGACTCCTTTCTTTTTGAAGGGACTGATCTGGTGAAATTCCGGAACCGACAGTTACAGTCTGGATGGGAGAAGAAAATGAGATGATCGATAAGATTCCTTAAGGATTCCTATCGTGTCGTATTTCATTTCCATGTACCGAAGACTATTTTAACTTTTAAAAGTAAAATAACATGGAAAAATTATTAGAACAATTTGGAGCAACCTCCAAAGAACGTGTAGAAAAAGCACTTTCAACATTACAACAGGGAAAAGGTATTCTTTTAGTAGACGATGAAAACCGTGAAAACGAAGGAGACATTATCTTTCCCGCTTCCACTATTACAGAAAAAGACATGGCTCTTCTGATCCGCGAATGCAGCGGTATTGTCTGTTTATGCATTTCTGAGGAAAAAAGCAAACACCTCAACCTGCGTCCGATGGTGGAAAACAACAATTCAAAAAATCAAACTGCATTTACCATTACGATTGAAGCAAGAGAAGGCGTAGAATCAGGGGTTTCGGCCAAAGACCGTGTCACGACCATCAGGACAGCTATTGCTTCAGATGCACAGGCTGAGCATATTGCAAGTCCCGGACATGTTTTCCCATTAATTGCGAGAAAAGGGGGTGTTTTTGAAAGACGTGGCCATACAGAAGGCAGTGTTGACCTTGTTAAAATGGCCAATCTTGGTGATGATGCCGTACTTTGTGAACTCACAAATGAAGACGGCTCTATGGCAAGACTTCCTGAAATAGCAGATTTTGCAGCCAGGAAAGGAATGACCGTGGTGACTATTGAAGACATTTATGCGTACCGCAAGATGATCTTCAGCAACTAAATCAGATTTAACATTTAACGCACAATATAACCATCCGGACATTTCGGATGGTTTTTTATTACCAATAATCATTTAATAATAAATTCCAACCCGGTTTTTCATTAACTTTAACAAAAAATTGACAATGAAAAAATCTTTATTTATTTTGCTGGGAACCTCAGCTGCATTCTCAGCACAAATTACACTTACAAAAGCAACGCATGACCCTGTCATCAACGATATTGTTAATAACAGTATTGTAACCGGAACTGTGGATAACTCTGCAACCGGCCCCAATGTTACTTTTTCAAATGGCAGTCTTACGCAGGGGGCTTCATCACAAGTGACCTATTCTGTTCCTACGGCAACAGAGATTGGCAATTATCCCGGCTCTACCATTAAAATGATTGATGGTACAACCACTATTTTTTACAAAGCGTCACCTACCAAGCTTGAGATGACAGGAATTGTAAATCCACAGGTAACCTTGAACTTCAATCAGGATAATGGTACTTATATTGCCTACCCGACCACGTACAGCACAACATCTCAGAGCGACACGGTTCAGGGTATTTTTTCATCTTCCATTGCCAATGGTCTTGTAAAAGGAACCATGACTTTCCAGGCCGATGCTTATGGGACTTTACTGGTGGCCGGCAAAACCTATAACAATGTGCTCAGGGTAAAATTCACGCAGAACATTGGTTTGTATTCTCCAATAGACATCGTTTTTTCCAATCCTCTGGGAACTTTCACCAATACTGCATATTCTTATTATGATGCCAGTCACAGATATGCTTTATTAAGCTCAACCAATGGAACTTTATCTGTTCCTGCATTTGGAATTAATCAGACTACCGCCACTGCTCAGGCTTTAAACGAAACTTTTTTAGCGATCAGCAATGTAATGAAAAAGGCCAACATGGCTGTATATCCCAATCCGGCTCAGGATTTTATAGGATTTAAAGGAGACGCGAAAGAATATTCAACAGCGAAAATCTACGGCCTCGATGGAAAACTGATTAAAACATCAGAATTAAAATCTGGAAGTATCCAAATCTCAGAACTTCCCCCGGCTGCTTATTTTATAGAAGTGAATGGAAAAAATGCCGAAACAAAAACTACGAAATTCATCAAAAAATAAGATTCAAAAATCCCCGCACATTAGCATTGACGGGGATTTTTATTTTCATGATCGGCTACTATTTTAAAAAGTAGCAGCCGGCGCGGTTTCATTATTCAGTTTTCTTTTCAACTCTGTTTTTTTACCTTTGGAGAAATCATAGCTCAATCCCAGAACAAACATTGATTTGTTATTCATGATCTGCGTACTCAGACGATAATCAACAAGGCTTTCCGGTAAACTTTTCGTATTATATTCTGAAGGCATTCCTATCCAATACATCCCTGTAGAAAAAGTCCAGTTTTTTAATTTGTAACTGACAAAAATATGATTCTGGTTCTCGTTTGTGTTCAGGAAAGCTCCATTAAGGCTGTACACCGGAATATTGAATACATATTGTAACGAAAACGATTTATATTCGGAAGACAGTGTAAAGTAATTCCCTAAATAATTGTTTTTAATCAACTTACCGGCACTCGTCTTTATATTTTCTGAAGTAGGAGTTAATACAGCTTTTATGACCAGTAGACTGTTTCCAAAAGGTTTGTAAGAACCACTTAACTCAGCTCCATATCGCTGACCGCTTGTTCCGTTTTCATAAGTCAGTGCATATCCTCCTAAAGTATCGTCCTGCACATAATATTGGTTAATCACCCTGTTTGTATACCGGTAAAACAAGCCGGCATTAAAATCAAAATGCTTATTGTTATAGGAATAGGTAAGGGCATTCGAAAAAACCTGTTGGGATTTAAGAAAAGGATTTCCACGCTGAACGATATTAGGAGCCACCTGAATCACATTGCTGCTTAACGCATTACTTTTTGGGCTTACCGGAGTAAAACTTCCTGTCAATCGCAGATTCTGGTTATTCTTCAATTGATAGCTCAGAATAATTTTCGGAGTAAAAGTCCATTCATCAAAAGTATTTTCTGCACTTTTATTGTGAATATTAGTGAGTCCGGCACCCACACGATAACTGAATTTCTCCAGCTTCCCGGAATATTCTGTATAAAAATATTGTTCCAGATAATTAACGCTATATTGAGAATACCCTGCAAGATTATTAAGATCATTAGAAATAGAAGTTCTGGAAATACGATATCCTGATGAAAGTTTCCCCGTTTTAAAATCATGAACATGTGCTAACTCCCCTACCACACTGGTTTGTTTCGCTTTAAGCATCATATCATTATCATATACTGAAAGTCCGGAAGCAACAATCCACTCTTTAGCTGTCTCTGAAGTATTGGTAGTGTATTGGGATCCTACGAGGTTAATACTCAACTCATCTTTTTCGCCAATCTTTTTAGAATAATAAAGATCCAGCTTTGGAATCACATAATCTGATCCGTTATTCTTGAACATCGCATGTTCTTCAAGCGTATGATCTCTGGTAAAAACACTTTGCCCTCTTCCTTCCGAAAACCTGCTGAAGATGTTCATATCCAATTTTGCCTGAAATGCATAGTCATCAGGAACCAACCGTGTATAACGTAAGGCAAGATTCTGTTCTGTATACCCAAAATGATCTGTTCTGTTCTCGTTAGAATTATAATGCACTCCCTTCAGCTGATAATCATAAATACTGTTAACTCTTCTGTCATCGTAATCTCTAAGATTAATAGAATACTCAAGACCAAAATCATTTTTTCCCTTCGTAAAATTGGCATAGGCAGAGCCGTTCACAAAACCGGTGTTCAAAGCAGAAGAAACCTCCGCTCCATACACATATCCTGTTTCTGTGGATCTTGTCAGAATATTCACTACGACATCAGCTCTTGTCGACCATCTGGCAGGTGGAATATCATAATACTCAACTTTCAATACCTCAGCAGGGGCAATACTTCGAATCTGAAGATCTGTAGCCTCAATCCCGTTGATCAAAAATAATGTTGTTCCTCCTTTCGTACTTTTAATGGTATTGGAAATCGGGTCCAGCTGCAGTTCCGGCAAAGTACGCAGTAAATCTTTAGCGTAGCGTGCTCTGTCCAATGCTTCTTTATCAAATGTATACACAGCCTTATCTGCAAACTGCTTTTTACGTTGTGACTTTATAATGACCTCCTGAATCTCTTTAGTCTTTGATGCATCAATCGTATCATTCTTTTTTTCCTGTGAAAACACAAGAGTTCCACAAAGAAAAATCAGGGTATATATTGTTTTTTTCATGCCAGACTAGCTTATATCTTTTAGAACAATCGAATTCCCGAATATGTTACACCAGCATTTGCACCTGATAAAAAAATTCAATAAATAATGATTTTATAATAGTATTTTTTTCGTTAATTATTTTTATTATGTTAAATTCAGCCCGTTTTTTGCTGGTACTTTTTAACATCACAAATATAAAATCATGAAAAAAGCAATCATACCTGTCCTTTGCTTCCTTTTTTCAGAGGTAAACGCACAGGAGATCCAGACTTCCCCTGCGGAAAAGATGAATATTGTCAAGACCAATGTCACGGCTTATGTATTCAGAAACATCAACCTGTCTTACGAAAGAGCTTTCACACAATGGTTCTCATTAAATGTCGGCTTCGGAACAATGCCCGAAGGCAGAGTCCCTTTTATTAATGCCTTTCTGAAAGATAAAGATGAAAAGAGATTTGAAAACCTCCGGGTAAAAGCAACCAATGTCACCATTGAACCCAGGTTCTATCTGGGACAAGGCTACGGAAAAGGATTTTATATTGCTCCCTATTACCGTTATTCTGATATTTCGTCCAATACATTTGACTTTTATTATGATTATAACGGTCCTGACGGAAATACCTATCAAATCCCGCTCAAAGGTGGTGGAAGCGCCAAAGGAAACAGTGGCGGACTCATGATTGGGGTACAGTTTTTTCTTACAAGAAGCCAGAATCTGGTACTTGATTTCTGGATTGCAGGAGCCCATTACGGTGGGGGAAAAGGAGATTTCAGCATGACTTCTGATTATGTTCTCACACCTGATATGCAGGCACAGCTTAAAAAAGAAATTGAAAACCTCGATATTCCATTCGTAAAATATACTGTGGAAACCAATGCCAATGGTGCAAGAATTAAAGTAGACGGACCCTGGGCAGGCTTTAGAAGCGGACTTTCTTTGGGATATAGATTTTAGAAATTACAAAAAAGCAGTATCAAACCGTTCTTTTTCAGAGCGGTTTTGCTTTTCTTCGAAATTTGTATTTTAGCAGGTATCAGACTAAATTATTGGGATTAAAAACCATGAATAACACACCCTCTATCAACACCGCTCAAAGAATTAAAGCCATTGTTGGTGGCTCTATCGGAAATCTTGTAGAATGGTACGATTGGTACGCCTATGCTGCTTTTGCCATCTATTTTTCACACTCCTTTTTTCCGGATTCCGATCTTAATGCACAACTCATGAATACAGCAGGGATTTTTGCTGTTGGATTCCTGATGAGACCTATTGGCGGATGGGTATTCGGAAGTATTGCAGATAAAATCGGAAGAAAAAAGGCGATGACCATTTCTGTTCTTCTGATGTCATTCGGCTCATTGCTTATCGCGCTAACTCCTACCTATAAGTCGATTGGCATCTTGGCTCCGCTGCTTCTTTTACTGGCAAGATTGCTTCAGGGATTAAGTGTAGGCGGAGAATATGGAGTTTCAGCAACTTACCTGAGTGAAATGGCAACTAAGGATCGAAGAGGATTTTATTCTAGCTTTCAATATGTAACATTGATTGGCGGCCAGCTTATAGCCCTGGGCATTCAGCTTGTTTTACAAAAGTTATTATTAACAGAAGCTCAGCTGGAAGAATGGGGCTGGAGAATTCCTTTTGCGATCGGAGCTTTGCTTTCTGTTATTGCATTATATCTCCGGGCAAACCTTCATGAAACAGAAGCTTTTGAAAACAAAAAGGAAGTAAATGAAAAGAAAAAAGGGACGGTAAAAGAACTCATCAAGCATCCTAAAGCCTTGCTTACTGTGGTTGGCCTGACTCTGGGAGGCACATTAGCCTTTTATACGTACACGACTTATATGCAGAAATTCCTGGTCAATACTGTACAGCTTACCAAGGAAGAATCTACTTTAGTATCATTCATATCTTTATTTATATTTGCCTGCCTACAGCCTGTATTCGGGGCTTTATCCGACAGAATAGGAAGGCGGCCGCTTCTTCTTGGTTTTGGAATTCTCGGAACATTGTTCACAGTGCCGCTTCTCACGGCGTTAAGTACTACCACCTCTATGTGGGGAGCATTTTTACTGATCATGGCCGCATTACTCATTGTGAGTGGCTACACCTCTATTAACGCCGTGGTAAAAGCTGAACTGTTTCCTTCTGAAATACGGGCGCTTGGAGTAGGTCTTCCCTACGCAATTACGGTAGCAGTATTTGGAGGAACAGCAGAGTATATTGCCCTATGGTTTAAGAAAATCGGATCTGAAGAATATTTTTACTGGTATATAACGGGCTGTATTTTCTTTTCATTGATAGTATATGCAACAATGAAAGATACCCAAAAAACCTCAGCACTTGATAAAGATCTATAAAGATTATAAAATCGGCGCCGCAGATTCTCTGCGGCGCCGATATATCTTAATGGTAGGCTTGTTTAAATTTTTCAATCATACTGTCCAGATTATGACGTTGGACATATATACTTTTTACCTCTTCATACCTCGGTGATTTGTAGAAAACTTCGTGAAAATCCATACTTCCGTTCCCTACTTTCACTACTTTCTGTACTTCGATATTCAACTTTCTCAATTCGTCTTTAAAGACTTTAAATTCATCTTGGATACTACTGCTCATTTATATTTTCTGATTTTAATTAAAAATTCCAATTTTATTCTGTTACCCCATTGATTGTTAGGGGGTACATTTCAAATTCCGAATAAAGTTACTAAATTTATCAATACAAAATAAGACTTTATCAACATTTTACCATTTTTTTTACCAATAGATAATAAATTTCATTCTATGACTATATATTTCATATTTTTAAGCTTGTAAAAAAAGTGACAACACCTATCGAAACTATGACTATCAAAGCATTTATTTCATTATTCCTTATTGTTTTTTCTACCCTGTCACAGGCTCAGAAACCAACATTCAAAGCTCCGGATTATCCTTTAATTGAAAAAAACATTGAGGATAAAAATTCAGAGTTCTATTATCCAAAGCTTTTAGCCAGACTAAAGCAGAATGATACATTGCTTACAGGCAATCAGTATCGGCATCTTTATTTTGGATATACTTTTCAAAAACAATATAAGCCGTATAAAGCCAATAAAAACACTGAAGAACTCGCCAAATATTACCGTGGAGAAAGTATTTCAGAAAAAGATCTTCCTAAAGGAATACAGCTTTTCCATGAAGCTCTGGAAGAAAATCCTGTGGACCTTCGGGCTATGAATTATCTTGCTTATCTGTATCATTTGACGAATGATGATTCCTATGCCAAAAAAATTGCAGGAAATTTTCATGGATTATTGAGTGCGATTCTGACATCCGGTGATGGCCTTACTTGTGAAACTGGGTTTCATGTCATTTCGGTTACAGATGAATATGTAGTACTCAACAGGTTTCAAATGGAATCCATATCACAAAGCTCAAACTCAAAATGTGACTATCATGAGTTTGAAAAAGGGAAATATAAAATTCCGGGGTTCTATTTTAACACTACTAAATTTTATGGAAAAATATTGGATTAGGCTGCCCGATATTGATTGGATTCAACTGGTTTTATATAAGGCCACGAACAATCAAAAAACAACAGGCAAAACTTGATGATTTAATTAATAAATTTGAAGAACTCAATAATCAGTTAAAAGAAATGTAATGGCAAACGATCAAAAAAATCACTGGGAGAACGTCTATGAAACCAAAAATCCGGATCAGGTAAGCTGGACTCAGAAGAAACCTCAAACGTCACTAGATTTTATCCATTCTTCCGGACTGGGAAAGGAAGCAAAGATTATTGATATAGGTGGCGGTGACAGCAATCTGGTAGATTTTCTTCTGGAGGAAGGATATGAAAATATTACTGTCCTTGATATTTCTGCTAAAGCCCTTGAAAAAGCACAACAAAGGTTAGGGAAAAATGCAGAAAAGGTGCAGTGGATCGTCACAGATATCGCTGAATTTAATCCTTCTGAGACTTATGACATCTGGCATGACAGAGCAGCTTTTCATTTTCTGACCACTCCTGAAAAGGTTTCAAAATATATAGATATTGCAGAAAAAAATATTACAGGATACATGATTCTGGGAACTTTTTCTATGGATGGCCCCACAAAATGCAGTGGTCTTGATATTCAACAATATGATGAGAAATCTTTATCTGAAAGATTTAAAGAAGGTTTTGAAAAAATAAAATGCACCATTGAGGACCACACCACTCCTTTTGAAACCACTCAAAATTTTATTTTTTGCAGTTTTAGAAAAATATAATCATCTGACCTATAGTATTTTTGTTTATTTTTAGATGAAAAACATAATGAAAATACTATGAGAAAATTATTATTTCTTCTTATTCTGGGAGGGTGCTCTACTATGGGCTTTTCACAAAATTCAGAATTCCAGGAATGCGGGACTGACGAAGTCATGAAAAAGCACTATGAAAATTTTCCACAGGAAAAAATCCGGCAAGATATTGTTAACCAGAAATTATCACAAATTATCAAAAGTGGAAAGTCTGCTTCAACACTAAACACCACTCAGGTATATGAAATTCCTATCGTTGTTCACGTTGTAGGCGATGGGAGTGCAGTGGGAACACCCGGCAATAAATCTGATGCAGATATCATAGCCTGGATTAATTATACGAATGGAATTTTCTCCGGAAGTTCATCCAGCGGTATGCATAACACAAGCGCTCCACTACCTGTAAAGCTGGTCTTTGCTAAAATTGATCCTCAGTGTAATTCTACCAACGGAATCAATAGAATTAACGCTTCTCATCTTCCTAAATATGTAAATAACGGGGTAAGTACCGGTAATTCCTCTACTGCGGCAAGTATGTCGGATATTACAGCACTTGGATTATGGAACACGAGTAAGTATTACAATATTTATGTTGTTAAAAACCTGGTTGGTTATAACGGTTACGCCTACCTTCCCGGAAGCAGCATCGACTATACTTTCATGTCTGCCAGTGCTTCAGCTGTCAATGCTCAGACTTTAGCTCATGAATTCGGGCATGCTTTAGGGCTAAGGCATACTTTTCAGGGAAACTGTATGGTCAACAATGATTGTACGTCAGATGGTGATCTTGTCTGTGATACAGAGCCTATTCAAAATCTTCTGGGCAGCTGCCCCACCGGGCAAATCAACCCTTGTACAAATCAGCTGTATGCGGGAGGAGAAAGAAATATCATGTCATATACAAAATGTTTCCGGGATCTTTTTACACAAGGGCAATCCGAGAGAGCGACTGCTCAACTGCTCTATTACAGACAATCTTTAATCAACTCTCAGGTAGCTGCAACTACTTCTTACAATAACAATACAACCTTAGCTAACTCTTGCACCCCTGGATCAATTATCAATCCTGAAGGAAATGATGTGGGCATTACTCATGTTAAGTTCGGCAGTATTAATAATTACTCTAACTATTACATTAAGGCGAATCAAAATTTCTATGAAAATTTTACTGGAACCTATTGCCTCAGTAATACAAAGACCTCAATTCCCCAAAATGCAGCAACGACGATCAGTGTTTCCCCTGGTTTTGGCCCTGGTCATATTATAAAAGCTTATATAGATTATAACAATGATGGCCAGTTTAATGAAACTACAGAATTAATCCTCAATCAGGACAATGTAAGTTATGGCTCACCAGCAACAACTTCCGTAACACCACCTTCAGATGCGGTGTTGAATACACCATTAAGAATGAGAGTCATTGGTGAAGCCAGCGGCACTTTAGTTACAGCATGCTATACTCCAACTGTTGGACAAATAGAAGACTACTCGGTAACCATCGACAGCTCTTTGTCTGTAAGCGATACTCCCAGAAAACGTAATTTTTTCATCATCAAGACCGAAAATTCAATACATATAAAAAGTGATTCCGCTATTTCATCAATTCAGATTTATGATGCCTCCGGAAGATTACTGACAGGTAAAACAAATATTAATTCTCAGGAAATTAAAATTCCTTTTGATCAAAAAAATCTGATTATTACTGTAAAAGTGGTTCATAAAGATGGGAAAATCATCACAAAAAAAGTGAGGAGCTAGAAATAAAAAAAGAGAGCTCAACAGCTCTCTTTTTATCAATATTTAATTTTATTTTTTCTCTTCTTCCTCCATTTCTACTTCATGGCGTAGCTGTGCTTTGTACAGGGTAGCATAATATCCGTTTTTGTCCAGAAGGTCCAGATGTTTTCCTTCTTCTACAATTTTACCATGCTCCATCACAATGATCTTATCCGCTTTTTCAATAGTAGAAAGCCTGTGTGCTATGATAATAGAAGTTCTGTTTTTTGTAATCTTTTCGGTAGCTCTCTGGATTAACTTTTCACTTTCATGGTCAATAGAAGAGGTCGCTTCATCCAGAATTAAAATTTTAGGATCCGACAAATATGCTCTCAGGAAAGACAGTAATTGTCTCTGTCCCAAAGAAATAGACGAACCTCTTTCACTCACCACATAATCATATCCACCTGGAAGTTGCTCAATAAACTGATCTACTTCAATTTCTTTAGCTCCGGCTTTTATTTTTTCCAATGTAATACTGTCATCCCCAAACGAAAGGTTTTCAAAAATACTTCCATGGAAAAGGAAGACATCCTGTAATACCACCCCGATATGACTTCTCAGATTATAGAGTTCATAATCTTTTAAATTAACATCATCAATCAGAATATTCCCGGAATTGATATCATACAATCTTGTAATCAAACTGATAATTGTGGATTTTCCAGCGCCTGTAGCTCCAACAATAGCTACGGTTTCTCCCGGATTTACTTTAAAATCAATTCCCTTCAATACTTCCTGCTTGTCATCGTAAGCAAAATGCACCTTCTGAAACTCTATTTTTCCATCAAAATGATCTTTTTTCACTGTTCCGGTATTGGACATCGCATTTTCTTCATCCATCAATCCCAATACCCTTTCTGCTCCTACAATTCCTCTCTGGATATTGTTGAAACGGTCTGCAATCTGTCTCAACGGACGGATCAGCATTGAAATATACTGAATAAAAGCAATCACAACCCCTGCACTGATGGTAATATATCCACCATAAAACAGAATAAATCCGATAAATAAAGAAGAAATAAGTTCAACAACCGGGAAGAATAATGAGAAAATGAAAACTGTTCTCAATAATGCTCCTTTCAGCGTAATGTTAATATCATCGAATTTTTTAAATTCGGCCTCCTGTCTGTTGAATACCTGAATAATTGGCATTCCCGCTAATCTTTCCTGAACAAAAGAGTTCTGGGTAGATGTCCAGTTTCTTTCATCTCCAAATGCTTTTTTCAATCTTTTCTGGAAGAATCTGGTGATCACAACCATCAAAGGTAAAATTGCCAGGGTAATATAACTCAGATGAACATTGGTACTGAACATCATCACCAATACAAATACAATTCTCAGGATATCCCCAAATACCATCAGGAATCCGTCGGTATACACGGTAGCAATAGTTTCCACATCACCTACGGCACGGGTTACCAGCTGACCTATCGGAGTTTTATCAAAAAACGAAGTTTTAAAATAAATCAACTTGGCATACAATCTTTCTCTGATATCACGGATTACGTTTTGAGAGATAAAGTTTGAAAAATAAACCAGGAAAAAATTAAGAACAGTTTCAGCAAACACCAACCCTACCAAAATGTAGATATGCTTCATCATTAAAGCCTTATCCTGAAGTTTGGTAATGTCGTTATCTACCACCTGCATGGTAAGATAAGGTCGGTAGGTAGAAACTATTGAAAGGATGATGGAAATTACCAAAGTCAGGATGAACCAGGAACGAAATTTCATTCCAATAAAGAACAGCCTTTTTATAATTCCCCAGGTATCTTGTTTTTTCATTGTTCGAATCGAAAGAAAAGAATTAAAATTCTATGCAAAAATAAGACTTTATAATCGGACTGCCTTTACAAGTTGGGCAAATCGTCATAGAAAATGTAAGATATCTGTCATTTACAAAATGAATATATTTCCTAACTATTTCTGCTGATTTTCAGAAGCGCTGCCTATTGATCTATTTCGACAGAAGGTTTTTGAATCATTTCTTTCTTGAATTTTTTTTCAAGAATATGATAAACACCATACACTACACCAATAGAGATTAACCAGCTCACAATATTAACTGCTGTAAACCCTGTATAATTTACATTACGTAATAATTCCGGATTTGTTGCACCCAAATAAAAGCCATAGCTAAGACTTAAAATAACCTGACTTCCCAGGTAGATCCATATCGCCAGAATTCCATAATGCCATTTTGTTTTTCCGAATCTCCCGGCTAGTTGTGCGTAATACCGGTAAGCACCGATAAGAATAAAAATTGATAACATGATTATTATTTGTTTTTAGTTTTGTTTAAAATTCGTATCCCACATCCACCAGATACAATCCATGCCCGGGAGCTGAAGTTCCTGCTGCATTACGGTTTTTATCTTCAATCACTTTCCGCATATCTTCAGGTTGAAGTTTTCCGGTACCGATCTCCACCATGGTTCCTACAATAGCACGCACCATATTTCTGAGAAAACGATTGGCAGAAACGGTAAATTTCAATTCTGTTCCGTTTTGCTCCCATTCTGCTTTGTACATTTTGCAGATATTGGTTTTATTGTCGGTTTTCAACTTGGCAAAACTTGTAAAATCTTCATATTCAAATAAAATCTTACAGGCTTCATTCATTTTATCGATATCAAGAGATCTTTTCCAGTGCTGCCAAGCAGATTCCTGTGTAAAAGGATTTTTTTCCAGCGAAATATAATACTCGTAGGTTCTGTAAGTGGCATCAAAACGGGCATGGAAATCATCCTTTACCTTAAAAATTCTTTTGATGGAAATATCCGGAGGTAAAAAACTGTTCAGCCTTCGGGGAAGTTCAGGGCTGAGCTCCTGCTCCGTGTCAAAATGGGCAAATATTTTTTTGGCATGAACACCGGTATCTGTTCTTCCGGCACCTGTTGTTTTAACCTCTTCTCTTAAGATCGTAGAAAGTGCTTTTTCAAGTTCTTCCTGTACAGAAACGGCGTCCGGCTGTATCTGATAGCCGAAATAATTCTTTCCGTTGTAAGAAAATTCAATAAAGTATCTCAAAGTATAATAATAACTCCACAAAAATACTTTAATTTAACGAAATATTTGTTGAAAAGTCTTTGAGAATATTGCACCAAATGCTTACGAAAATTCCTATTTTTGCAATCGTATGAAATCGCCATAAGTTTGTATACACAAATATTTATGAAGATACCACGATTCCATATGACCTATAAAAAACAATGAACATCTACATATGAAAAGATGGTACCTTTATCCTTTTTCCCTCGGCTATCATATGGTAACGGGTATCCGGAACACAATGTATGATCTGGGAATTTTTAAGTCGACAAAATTCAAAACACCGATAATCAATGTCGGGAATCTTTCTGTGGGCGGAAGCGGAAAGTCACCGATGGTGATGTATCTTGCACAATATTTATCCAAGCATTACAGAACCGGAGTCCTTTCACGGGGTTACGGAAGGCTTACCAAAGGCTATGAAGTAACCAATTATGAAAGCAACTACAAAATAGTAGGTGATGAAGCGATGCAATTATTTGAGCGTTTCAAAAACCGTTTTGTAATCGCAGTATCAGAGGAGCGTGTTCCCGGAGCCAAAAAAGTAATTGATGACATGGATCTGGAAGTGCTGGTATTGGATGATGCCATGCAGCACAGAGCTATTAAAGCCGGATTTAATATCTTAATGACCGACTTTAATGATCCTTTCTTTAAAGACTACCTTCTTCCTGCCGGAGATCTAAGAGAATCAAGAGCAGGAGCAAAAAGAGCAGATATCATCATGGTCAGCAAATGCCCTGATGAGCTTACTGAAGAAACCAAAAGATATTATATTTCAAGAATCCGTCCTTCTTATAACCAAAAAGTATTCTTTTCATCCATCGGTTATGACGAAAACGTATACGGAAAAGACAAAATGCTTCCGGATAACAACCTGAACTATTACGATATTCTTTTGATTACGGGAATTGCCAACCCTAAACCACTTTTGGAACATCTGGCAAAATTCTCCAAAAGAGTGACTCATTTGAAATTCAGAGATCATCATAATTTCACGGATGATGATATTAAAAAAATCCTTGCCGAGTATAAAAAATTAGGAGAATATAAACTGATATTAACCACAGAGAAAGATTATGTTCGTCTGAAAACTTTTGACTATCTTAGAGAGATCGTTTACTACTGGCCTATCAATGTTTTAATTGATAAGAAAGAAGAATTCGATAAAATCATCTTGGATTATGTTAAAAAAAATTAGAGAGACAGCAGATTTCATAAAAAATATCATTCACGAAACGCCTGATTTTGCTGTCGTTTTAGGATCAGGATTAGGAAAACTGCAGGATGAAGTAGAACCTATTCACGTTTTAGAGTACAAAGACATTCCCAACTTCCCTCAAACTACCGTTGCGGGACATAGTGGAAAATTAATTTACGGAACCTTGGAAGGCAAAAAAGTTCTGATGATGAGCGGTCGTTTTCATTATTACGAAGGTCATTCTATGGAAACTGTAACCTTCCCTGTTCGGGTTTTTCATCTTCTGGGAATTAAAAATCTTATTCTTTCAAATGCCTGTGGCGGAGTAAACCCTGCGTACAGTGTTGCTGATATTGTTATTTTAAAGGATCATATCAATATGATGCCTGAACATCCGCTTCGTGGTAAAAATATAGATGAGCTCGGCCCCCGTTTTGTGGATATGAGCGAGCCTTATAACAAAAAAATGATCACTGTAGCAGAACAAGCTGCATCAGACAGCCATATTAAAATCCATCAGGGAATTTACGTTGCTCTGCAGGGCCCTACTTTTGAAACTCCTGCCGAATATGGTATGATAAAAGCCATTGGTGGGGATATGGTAGGAATGAGCACCGTTCCTGAAGTGATTGTAGCCAGGCATATGGAAATGGACTGTTTCTGTATTTCGGTAATTACTGACCTTGGCGGACCGGATATCGCTTTTGCCGTATCTCACGAAGAAGTTTTAAATGCAGCTAATAAAGCGATGCCCAATGTAATTGCGGTGGTAAAGGGCTTGATTAAAAATTATCAATAATTTTTTAACCATAAAAAGCATAAAGGCTTTTATAACACCTAAGTTTCCTCATAACAAAAAAGGTATTCATAGAATTTTTCAATTGATGAATTTTCCACATCTACAATTGCAATTCATTGTTTAGATTTGTACAAATGAAATTGTACGAAATGAGAAAGTTGTTATTAATTTTTATGATAGGTATTTTTGGTTTAAGCTATTCACAAAAAGCACCTGCAGTTCTAAAAAAAGGATTTTCCAAGGAAGCTTTGAAGCAAAAACTGGAAGATGAGGATGGAAAAACAGTGACCATCCAACAGATTCTTGATCAGCATAAAGGAAAAGTAATGGTTATTGACTTTTGGGCAGGATGGTGCAGAGACTGTCTTCAGGCACTTCCAAAGGCTGAGGAATTAGAAAAAAACAATCCGAATGTAGATTTTGTATTCCTTTCCCTGGAAAGATCAAAAGAAGGGTTTGATAAAAGTCTGACAAGATTCAATATGAAAGACAAGGACAACTATTGGTTTGCTTCCGGATGGAAAAACGACTTCAACAATTACGTCGATTTAAACTGGATTCCAAGGTATATAGTTATTAATCAGAAATCAGAGATTGCCAAATATTACGCGATTTCTCCTGAAGATCCGGAGATTCAACAGACAATTGATCAGCTATTAAAATAAAGGAATTAGTAAACAAGAAAATAAAATCCATTTAAGAAGAAAACCATGATTATACGAGAAGCTGCAGAGCAGGATTTGGACATTCTATTAACCTTTGAGCAGGGAATTGTTTCCGCAGAAAGGCCATTCAATATTACACTTATTGACGGAGAGATTCATTACTATGATCTGAGTCATTTTATAAAGTCTCCGGACGCCCTCCTTATTGTAGCAGAAGAGAACAATGAAATTATAGGTTCCGGATATGCCCTCATTAAAAAGGCAGAAAAATATTATTACAAGTTCGAAGAATATGCCTATCTGGGCTTTATGTATGTAAAGCCTGAATACAGGGGAAAAGGGATTAACAAAGTCATTACTGATGAGTTGATCGGCTGGGCAAAATCAAAAAATATTTCAGAAGTAAGGCTGGATGTCTACGCCGAAAATGAATCTGCCGTGAAAGCCTATGAAAAAGCAGGTTTTGAACCTCACCTTCTTACTATGAGATTGAAAGCGTAAGAAGATGGAGGCTGGAATATGGAAGCTAGAAGTAATTGAAGGATTATAAATCAGTAAGGCCCTTGTAATTACTTTTAAAATCGCATGGTTTTAAATTACGATATCGAATTCGTTAACTACCTTCTTCAAGCTTCAAGCTTCCTTTTCATAAATACTTTACCATCGATACAGGAATCCATATCTTTGTGATATGGATTTTTCTTTGCCGCTTCGTAAAATTATTCACGTAGATATGGACGCATTTTATGCTTCTGTGGAGCAACATGACAATCCCAGTCTTAAAGGAAAACCTATTGCTGTAGGAGGAGAGCATCGTGGCGTGGTTGCAGCAGCAAGCTATGAAGCAAGAAAATATGGAGTAAGGTCTGCAATGCCCAGTAAAACGGCCAAAGAAAAATGTCCTCATCTTATATTCGTACCTCCGCGTTTTGCCCGATATAAAGAAATTTCAAAAAAAATCAGAGAGATTTTCCACGAATACACCGATCTCGTTGAGCCTCTATCTCTGGATGAAGCTTATCTGGATGTTACAGAGAATAAGAAAGGAATGGAATCTGCCAATACGATTGCCAGAGAAATTCGTGAGAAAATTTTTGATCAAACAGGCTTAACTGCTTCTGCCGGTATATCGGTTAATAAATTCCTTGCCAAGGTAGCTTCAGATATCAATAAGCCTAATGGGCAGAAAACCATCCATCCTGATAAGGTTGAAGGCTTTCTGGAAGAGCTGCCTGTTGAAAAATTTTACGGCGTAGGGAGAGTTACAGCTAACAAAATGTTTAGTTTAGGGATTTACAAAGGAAAAGATTTAAAGAAAAGATCCCTGGAAGACCTGGTACGCATTTTCGGAAAATCCGGTACGCATTATTACAACGTGGTACGGGGTATTCATACATCCGAAGTAAAACCTCATCGGATTCAGAAGAGTGTTGCTGTAGAAAGAACGTTTTTTGAAGACCTTTTTGATGAGCAGCAGATCAATGAAAAACTGGAAAGTCTTGGCAATGAACTTCACCAAAGATTGCAGAAAAATAATATCCAGGGAAGAACTTTAACCTTAAAAATTAAATACAAAGACTTCTCACTTTTCACGAGAAGTATTACGAGAGAAGAATACTTCACTTCTCCTGAGCAGTATTTACATACCGGAAAAAAACTTTGGGAACTTCGTCCGTATGACAAAGCGGTCCGCCTTCTCGGACTTTCTCTCTCCCACCTCAATACCGAAGAAAAAAAGTTGGTATCTGTTCAACTAAAAATCCCGTTTGAAGAATTTGAGAACTGATAGGTTATTATTTTTCACTACCTTGTATCCACCAAATCTTCAAATATATGAACCCGACAATGATTCAGTTTTTCCACTGGTATTCCGAAGGAGATGGAAAATTATGGAAGGAAGCAGAAAAACAAGCTCAATATTTAGCAAAATTAGGAATAACTTCAGTATGGTTTCCTCCCGCCTACAAAGGAACCAATGGTGGTTATTCTATAGGATATGATTCTTATGATCTTTATGATCTGGGAGAGTTTGATCAAAAAGGAACAACGCCTACAAAATATGGAACCAAAGCGGATTATTTAAAAGCGATCAAAGCATTAAAAAAACACAACATCGAAGTGATTGTTGATGTTGTATTGGGACATAAAGCTGGAGGCGATGAGCTTGAAAAGTTCAAGGTAGTAAAAGTGGATGAAGACAACAGGGAAAAAGTAATTTCCGATGTCATTGAAATAGAATCTTACACCAAGTTCAATTTTCCGGGAAGAGGAAAAAAATATTCTGATTTTGAGTGGAACTTCACCTGCTTCAGCGGAGTGGATTACGCGGAAGGCAAGGAATCTCACATTTATAAGATACAGTCTGAGTACGGCGATGACTGGGAAGAGATGATTCACGACGAGAAAGGAAATTATGATTATTTGATGTATAATGACATTGAGCACCGAAATCCTTTTGTCCGTGAGGAGCTCAATAAGTGGGCAAAGTGGTATTTTGACCAGACTGATTTTGATGGAGTACGACTTGACGCTCTGAAACACATTTCCTTTGATTTTTATAAAGAATGGCTTACACTTCTTCGTTCCAATTCAGGGAAAAATATATTCGCTGTAGGAGAATATTGGGCTCCGGGATACCTTCATCTTCTTCAAAAGTATATAGAAGTTACTGAAGGATGTATGAGTCTTTTCGACAGCTCTTTACAAAATAATTTTCATAATGCCTCTAAAGAAGGTGGCGGATATGATCTCCGAAGAATTTTTGATGAAACACTTACCCAGGCAGACCCGCTTCATTCTGTAAGTCTTGTCGCAAATCACGACACCCAGCCTCTTCAGGATCTTGAGGCTCCGGTGGAAGCATGGTTCAAGCCGTTGGCGTATGCTTTAATCTTACTAAGACAAGATGGCTATCCCTGTATTTTTTATCCTGATTTGTTTGGAGCCCACTATATAGATAAAGATTCAGAGGGTAACGATCAGGAAATTTTTATGCCGAAGATAGATGGCATTGAAGAGCTTATCAAAGCCAGAAAAGATCATGCTTACGGAGAACAGCGAGATTATTTTGAAGATGCCAATTGTTTGGGATGGGTACGTGAGGGAGATGACGATCATATAGGATGTGCAGTGGTTTTAAGCAATAAAGACACCTACAACAAACCCATGGAAATAGGGAAACGATATGCAGGAAAAGAGTGCATAGATCTATTGAAAAGATATGAAGATAAAGTTCTTATTGATGAAAATGGGTGGGGAGATTTTCCTGTTCCGGCAGGCAATGTAAGTGTATGGATTCCTGAATAAAACAGAAAAACATTTGAAATAATAAAAGCGTACATCAGTGATTGTACGCTTTTGTGTCTTATACTGTGATCATTAACATCTGATACCGCGGCAGTTCATTACATCAGTTGCCCATTCACAGCAAAAATTGCTTTCATCAGAAAAACAGCATACCCTGTCTCTGATAATAATTCCTCCTGTTACGTGTTTAAGTTCCTGTCTTTCAACTTTTCTGGCTTTTTTAAGTTGCATTGTTTTCATAATTATTCTAGATTAGTTATTTGGAATTCATTACAAAAAGGCATACACTTTTCAGAAAGTACTTCCCCGAATGTACGCCTAAGGAAATTTTAGTTATTTAAGTTTTGATTTAGCAATATATGTAAGTACAGTGCCTGATATCACGGACCCACTCACAACATTCATCAAATGGGTTGTAGGTACAACAGATCTTGTCCCGAAGGGCTCCTGCTTTTATCGTTTTAAGTTCCTTGCGATCGATTTTTCGTACGTGAAATTGAGTTTTTGTTTTCATGGTATTTTGGTGTTTAGTTTTATAAATATAATGAAAAATTATCAACTATAAACAATAACTAATTAAAAAACAGCAAAATAAAACAATTATTAAACACAAAAACTAAATAGGTAATCTATCCTATTTTATGAATTGTCAGAATTTCCGGTTTATCTGAATCATCAGATATTTTTCCTGTTCTGGCAAATTCTGCCCAAACTGCTCTTAACTTCTGACCATTCTCATGAATATTTTTCCACGGAATATCTTTAAGCATTTCTGAATCTTTCCAGGCCTCTTCATTACCAAAGATCAAGGGAAGATCAATGCAATGAGGTGCTCCGATATGGTTTTCTTTTAAATGCGAATGAATTCTGAATAAATAAACGTTTCCTCTACCCTGTGCATAATTTTCGGCAAATTTTCGGGCGGGAGTTCCATAGATAAATTCTGTTGTGGTTTCGACTGTTTTATCCATTATTTTTAATCCCCAACCTTTTCCAAAATATTTATTTAAAGCGTCTGAGGTTTTGAGATAAAAGGCTGTCTCATCATTATTGAGACCAATTAAAACATCGTATTTTCCGGCATTTTCCCGCCACTTCCCTATTGATTCTTCCTCCGTACAAAGTGGAGGAAAACCGTATTGAATACCAAATGGCATCGCGGCCTTCAATCCATATTTCATGACGGAAGGCACATATTTTTTGTATTCTTCCATCATTTTAAAAATATCCGTTTCATCTTTTAAAATTTCAGTTTTCCTCAGGAATTCTGCCGACATGTTTTGTCTTCTATGCCGTAGCCCTAAGGGTGCACTTTGCATAATAACACGTTGAAACAAATTATCTACCCCTTCTGAAATCATTAAATGAGCAATGGCATCGCCGCCGGAAGACTGTCCGAAAAGAGTAATATTTTCAGCTTCGCCGCCAAAATCAGAAATATATTTTTTGATCCATTTCAAGGCCTCCATCATATCAAACAGTCCAAGATTCGCAGGTCTCTTCTCATTTCCTCCCAAAAAGCCGAAAAGTCCCAGACGATAGGAAACCGTAACGACCATGATATTCTGCTCCTTTACCCACTCGGAAGGATCAGATGTGGGAAGATCACCACAACCTATTTCATGAGAACCTCCGTGAATCCATACGACTACAGGGAATTTTTCATTATCGTTGCTATTTTCGGGACGATATATTGAGAGGTATTGCGTTGATTCGTCCGGTTCAAAGCTATCAACAGGAGTTGGGGCAATCATTTTTTCTACAAGAGTACTTAATGCCTGTGGACAAACCGGAGTTTTCTCTGGAAAAATAATATCCGAAACGGAAGGCTCCACTGCAATAGGGATCTGAAACCTTTCCGAAAGCGCATACCGGATACTTTTAGCCTTAATAATTCCGTTTTCTTTTATCGCGGTAATGTTCCCGAAACGGGTTTCAAACACATGGGTTTCTTTCTGATTTGATGTCATTGGTGAGTGGTGAAAAACTTCTACCTTAAAGATAACTTTGTTTTTTGAGAATAGAAAATTTATATGATGGATTAAACACTAATGGCACTAATGAGTCCACTAATACATTCATTCGTGATAGTTGTGAAAACATTTGTGATCCTTGTGTTTAAAATCAATTCAGGATTTTGTATTCACTGGGAGAGACACCCACTTTTGTTTTGAAAAGCCTTGTAAAATGCTGTGGATACTTAAAGCCTAAGTCATAAGAAATTTCACTGATTGATTTTCCCTGCTCTAAAATCTGTTCTTTGGCAACATCAATTAATTTATTGTGGATAAGCTCCTGAGGGGAAATTCCCAGTTCTTTTTTGATAAGATCTCCAAAGTAATTCGCAGAAAGATTCAACTTTTCGGCGAAGTAATTCACCATAGGAAAGCCAATGTTTTTGGGATTTTCAGATTTCAGATACTCATCGACAAGATTTTCAAATTTACCAATCAATCCTTGGTTGATGTGATCTCTGGTAATAAACTGGCGATCGTAAAAACGCATACAGTAATTCAAAAACAATTCAATATTATTAACAATTAATGATTTGCTGTGTTTATCAATGGACTGCTCAAGTTCATGCTTAATATTTTTAAAGCATTCCAGGATAATTTCCCTTTCTTTCTCGGAAAGGTGTAAAGCTTCATGAACGTCATAGGAGAAAAAATTATAGTCCTTGATATTTTTCCCAAGATTGGTTCCCTTTAATAAATCAGGATGGAAAATTAAAGCGAATCCTGCAGGCTGAACATATTTATCTCGATTATAAATTCCATAGGTCTGACCCGGTGCAATAAAAACCAGTGTCCCTTCCTGATAGTCGTAGCTGTGTTTTCCGTACAGCATATCTCCACACATCACATCCTTCAGGAAAACGGTGTAGAAACCAAACTTTCTCCTGTATTGGTATATAGGATCTGATTTGGAAAAATCAATTACACTGACCAGTGGATGCAGTGTTTCATGATTCGCCATTTTGTTGTATTCCGCGACTGTATTATAGATTTCAACCTCCTGATTTTCCATGAAGTATATTTTTATCATTCAAAATTACCAATTTCCAATGGAACAAATAATGGGTCTGTAAAATTGGTAAGTAATTCGGTAATCTGTATAAGCAAGGTTTCTCTGAAAGTATCGAATTTTGTATCGTTATGGAAACTTTTAATACCAACATTTTTCCGAAAGGAGAAAAAGCTCCTTCAGAATATTTTTCAGGAGGAACAGCGTGGGTTCAGATTATTAAACCCAATGAAGGCCAGCTGAATTGCCAGATCGGCAATGTCACCTTTGAAGCGGGATGCAGAAATAACTGGCATTCTCACAGTGGCGGCCAAATCTTAATTGTTACTTCAGGAACAGGGCTCTATCAGGAAAAAGGTAAATCTATTCAGGTTTTACGTCCGGGTGATGTTGTCAATATCCTTCCTGATGTCATCCACTGGCATGGAGCTGCGCCAGACAGTGAATTTGCCCATATCGCCATCAATCCCAACACCCAACATGGAATTGTGGAATGGCTGGAGCCTGTTTCGGATGAAGAGTATCACCAGGTATCAATCTAACTTATTAACTTAAAATCAAATACAACAATGAGCACATTTACAGTAAAAGCTTATGGTGCAGAAAACACCACCGCGGACCTGAAAGAAATGAATATTGAAAGAAGAGAGATAACATCCAAAGATGTAGAAATTGATATTCTATATTGCGGAGTATGTCATTCTGATCTTCATACCGCAAGAAACGACTGGGGCGGAACCATCTACCCTGCGGTTCCGGGACATGAAATTATCGGAAGAATCACAAAAGTAGGAAGTGAAGTTTTGAAATTTAAAGTGGGAGATCTTGCAGGCGTGGGATGTATCGTGGATTCCTGCGGACATTGTGAAAGCTGCCAGCATGATCTTGAGCAATATTGTCTCAACGGATTTACCGGAACTTATAACGGTCATGATAAACATTCGGGAGGGCATACTTTCGGCGGATATTCTCAAAAAGTAGTGGTAGATTCTCATCACGTCTTAAAGGTTCCTGAAAACCTTGATCCTGCAGCTGTAGCCCCTATTCTTTGTGCCGGTATTACGACATGGTCTCCTTTGAGACACTGGAAAGTAGGACCTAACTCCAAAGTTGCCGTTGTGGGACTAGGCGGATTAGGGCATATGGCAATTAAACTGGCAAAAGGGCTTGGAGCTGAAGTAACTTTATTTTCAAGAACTCCTGGAAAAACGGAAGATGCTAAACAATTAGGAGCCGATCATGTAATCATTTCTACTGATGAAGAGCAAATGAATTCTGTGAAGGGGAAATTTGATGTGATTATCGACACCGTTCCTTATGTTCATGATGTAAATCCATATGTAGCCACTCTGAATATCAACGGAACTCATGTTCTGGTAGGATATCTGGGAGGTTTGGAACCTATTCTTAATACAGTTCCTATGATTATGGGAAGAAAATCAGTGGCTGGTTCTGTAATCGGAGGTATTGCTGAAACTCAGGAATTATTGGATTTCTGTGGTGAACACAATATTGTTTCTGAAATTGAAATGATCAACATGCAGGAGATTAATGAAGCTTATGAAAGAATGTTGAAAAGCGATGTAAAATATCGTTTTGTCATTGACATGAAGTCGCTATAATTCTTTTCTTTTTTAATTAATAGGGTAAGCAGGTTCTTTGAGAGCCTGCTTCTTTGTTTTGAACTGGCTGAAGCTCATTCCTATTGATGTATTATCAAATAGTACACTATACAGTATAACTTCCTTTACATTGTATGCCATTCCTTTCCATATCCTGGAATGCCCATTCGGCCATAGCTTCAATCACAGTACCAAGTTCTTGTCCCGCCTCGCTGAGCTTATAGGTAACATGAGGAGGAACTACAGGTTTTGCTGTTCTTATGATCAAACCATCTGATTCCAGTTGCTTTAAATGTTGAATCAGCATTTTCTCGGTTACTGCAGGAATTGCTCTTTTCAATTCACTGTATCTTCTTTCACCGGTAGCAAGGTTGAAAAGAATGATGGGTTTCCAGAAACCACCAATTCTTTCCATCACGTACATTACAGGGCAATCCTGCAATACTTTTTTATTCTCCTGAATGGTTGAGCTTTCTTTAATTGCTGTCATAACTCTACATACTTTAGGGTAAGTACTTGTATAAAAGTAAGTACAAATATAACTTTGTCTTCAGAAATAAAAAAATATTTACCTATGAAAATTATAATCACAGGATCATTAGGAAACGTTGCTAAACCATTAACTGAACAATTAACCGCAGAAGGACACCAACTGACTGTAATCAGTAGCAATGCAAATAAAAAACAAGATATTGAATCATTGGGAGCTACAGCAGCTATCGGATCTATCACGGATGCAGATTTTTTAACTAAAACATTTGAAGGAGCGGATGCTGTTTTTGTGATGACTCCTCCGGCCATCAGTGCAGACCATATTGTTGAGAACACCATTAATGCCGGAAAAAATTATGCGGAAGCATTGAAAAAAGCCGGAGTAAAAAGAGCAGTAATGTTAAGTAGTGTCGGCGCAGGTTCTCCCGTAGAAAACGGACCAATTAAGGGACTTCATCACATTGAAAATATTTATCAGGGTGTTGAAAACACATCATTTACTTTTTTAAGAGCCGGATATTTTTACAATAATTTTTTCAATGATATTCCTTTAATTCAAAATGCTGGAATCATTGGAGGAAACTATCCTGCTACGGCCAATATTCCTTTAGTGCACCCCAAAGATATCGCGAAGGCTGTCGCAGAAGAGCTGGTAAACAACAAAAGTGGAAAACATGTGAAATACATTGTAAGCGATATTCGAGATGCTGGAGATTTTGCAAAAGTATTGGGAGCAGCTGTAAATAAGCCTGAGCTTCCTTGGGTTGAATTCTCTGATGAAGATGCTCTGAATGGTATGTTAAAGGCCGGACTTCCACAGGATATGGCTGAATTATACGTAGAAATGGGAAGAGGAATGAGAACCGGAGTGGTACAAAAAGATTTTATTGAACATGGATCTCCTGTTACAGGAAGTATTACATTGGAAGATTTCGCGAAAGAGTTTTCTTCTAAGTTTTAAAAGAAAGGAAGCTGGGAGAGGCTGGAAGTTAATATTCGTTTGAAAGTAACACTTCTACATCATATCTCAAGGTTCCTTATTTTGTATAAAAGTTTCGGCGCACCTTTGGTGCGCCGAAACTTTTATACATATCAATCTTAGCCTGAGCTTCAATTATAATTACTTTTCTTTAAGTGTATTTTTTAAAACTTTTAATTTTCCGTCGATAGACTGATCAATTTTTAATCCTAAAATCTCAGCAACCAAAGGATAAACATTGATATTAGTAAATTCATCAATCACCAGATTATTTTTAAATTCCGGTCCCCAGGCGTAGAAAGTTGCTTTCATTTCAGGAACAAGTCTTGGATTGTAGCCATGTTTGCCTACAGACGTTTTTTTCCCCTTTTCTAAAAATATTTTTGGAGCTTTTGGAATCAGAAGAATATGTCCGATTCTGTTGTATTTGTCATCTCTTGTTGCAAAATGAAGATATTTAGACAGCCTTTTATCCAGATACACTTCATAATCATCTGTCTTATGATCTTTTAATTCTTTGTAAACGCTTTTTATCTCTTCAGGATTTTTAACGTATACTCTTAATAAGGTTTGAGAATTATAAAAATCGAATCTGTTTTTATCAAAAAGAAGAGCAGGTATTTCCAATGGTGTACCTCCATCTACTTTGATCATCCCATGATCGGAAACAAAAATAAAGTTAACATCTTCCAAGCCCAGAGCATTTACTTTCTGAACCAGTTCTCCGATAGCATTGTCAATCAAATGAACTGCTGTTTCCGTTTCTTTGGCATCCGGACCAAAATGATGTCCACTACCATCTACTTCAGGGAAATACAATGAAATAAAATGTGGTCTCTTATCTTCAGGAAGCTTTAGCCAGTTGACTACTTTTTCAACTTTTTCAGAAGGGGTAAATTTTTCATGATATGGATAATAATAGGAAGGTCTCATTCCACCGGCATCACTGGCAGAACCCACCCACATCAAAGACGCAGATACCATTCCTTGTTTTTCAGCCAGTCCCCAAAGCGGAGTTCCTCCATACCAGCTTCCGTCCTCGGCATTTTTTTTATTGCTCATGGCGTAAACTTCTTTTCTCTTATAATCGTAGAAAAAGTTATCGATCAAACCATGATGGGAAGGATACAGACCTGTGATCAGGCTCCAGTGGTTCGGAAATGTAATACTCGGGAAACTTGGGATCATTGCTTTTGCCTGTACTCCGTTGCCTGAGAGCTTTAAAAGATTTTCAGCATTGTACTTTTTAGCATAATCATAACGGAACCCGTCAGTGGAAATCATAATCACATAAGGTTTCGATTGAGCTTCCACACTGTTTTGCCTTCCCGGGACCACTACCTGGGCAGTATCAACAGGTTGCTGGGCAAAAACCGTAAATGAAATAAGCAGCAGTAAAAAATGTATTCCTCGCTTCATTGTTTTAAAAATTTTAGCAAAGTTACATTCTCTATTGCTGCCTGAAAAGTTTACGAGGTTAAAAGTATATTAAAAACCAATTATTTTTTTTAACCAAAAATAATGACTTGCTAAATAGGTTTTTTCATTTCAAACTGAGACAACCAATTGTGAAGCCCTGCTTTCTTAGTAAGGAATCCACTGGTATTTTCCGAAGAATCATCTACATTATTTAATGCGATACCCTGTCCGTTATTTTTTTCTCTAATGACATTAAAAAGCATACTGCCTATCCCCTTGTTTCTATAGTTTTTATCAACAGCAAACTGATAAATCTTTTTTGCAGAGGGATTATAAATAATATACCCAACCAGCTTTCCTCCGTCATAGGCACCTAAAGTCAGATAATTTTCAGGCATTGGTTCCAATACAAAAACAGATGCCTGCCATGAAGGTTCAATATCCCAGAAAGATTGCATCAAGCCCCACGGAAAATCTTTCATTTCCTCAATAGAGACCTCAGCTGTTCCTTTTTGTTGCTGAATATTTCCATTAAAACAAAGTAATCTCCTAACAATAGTAAATCCTAAATTTTCATATGCTCTGATCGCATTTTTATTATTTTCAATAACCTCTAGAAGCAATGTATTGGCACCTCTTTCCTTTAAAACCGGAATAATAAAATCATACATTTTTCTTACCAATCCTTTCCCCCGGCTTTCCGGCACTACTCCGGTTCCTCCGTTGTAAATGATTTTTTCACCGTTTTCAGTTTTTTCGGACTGAAGAATAAATCCAACCAATTTACCTTCTTCAAATGCTCCGACGGATAAGTTCATATCTAATTTTTCGGCTGCAATTTTTGAGATAAGAACTTCTTTAGTGAGGTGAAACGGAACTACATAATCAGAAAAAGAGTGGTTAAACACTTCTAAAAGTTCATCTATTGTAGTATTACTTAAATTTTTGAATTCCATGGATATTATATTTAAAATGTGAGAATTAAAGATTACCACTCTCTGTTAAGATCTTCTTTCCAGTCGTAAGGCATGAGTTCTTTTAAAGTGACAAATACTCCGTTTTTCACTTCTATTATTGCATTAAGATTTTCTTTTGATAATTGGCTCATCAGTTCTCTGCAACGGCCGCAAGGAGGTACCGCATTTCCATCACTTCCTACTGCTACCACTGCTTTTATATATCTTTCACCATTCTTCAGCATTTCTGCAATGGCACTATGCTCGGCACAAAATCCCATGGAACATGCCGTATCAATACTGATTCCTGTATACACGTTTCCTCCTATCGTCTCAATCGCAGCAGCTACTCCACCATATTCTATAAAATCATTAAGGGTTCTGGATATGGCAAACTGACTTGCTAATTCTTTTAAATCTTTTCTCATTGGATATTACTTTGACGATTAGTGTACCATTGAACAGCTTTTCTCTCCTCTCTTTTGATAAAAGGATCTTTTGCTTGATTATAATCATTTCCATCATACCATTCTTTTTGACTCAGTTCCTCTTTCAATTGCTGATATTCATTTTTTATCTCCGGGTGAGTCCGTAAATAATCCCGGAATGCAATATGACGAAGCCAATGTTCCGAAGAAACAGGAATGACATGGATATGGGCAATACGAAGTTGATGATCGTGAATTCCTTCAGGAATCTCATCATCCGCATGAATGATTTCAGGGAAGCCCAGTTTCTGAGGTTGATCAATAAGTTTAATAAAGAATCTGCGATAGGGCATATCTTCATTATAGTTTTCATAGTATACATAATCCTGTCCCTGCAATAATGGTGGAATCTGATCCAATTGCTTTTCATCTTTTACCCCAATCATGATATCGATCACAGGTTTGGCAGATAGACCTTCTACAGAGGTACTTCCTATGTGTTCTATTCTGGGAGATAAAAAACCGATACTTTTTTCCAGTTCATTTTTAATGGATTCAAACTGCTTTTTCCAGGAAGGATTATATTTTTCAAAAGTCACTTTCATAGGGATCCGGTGTATACACAAATATATAAAAATTACTCCAACCCCTTTATACTAAGTAATTCGTAAACTTCAAGCCTAGCATCAAAACCAATACTGCCCCTGAAAAATCAGAGGCAGTATAACATTTTTTCGTAGAATATATCTTACTAGTCCGGCCAGTTACTGAACAGTTCGTCTAAATATATTTTGGTAGGATTAGAATAACTGTTTTTTATCTTATCTCTCCACTGATACCAGTTTCTGGATCCCTTAAGAGCTTGTTCAAGCTGTGCAGCCGTATATCCGCTAACTTTGTCGACAGGATATCCCACTCCATACATTACGCTCTGATTCTGTGCGTCAATCATATCATATCCGCCTGAAGTATAATGATTTTCAGCGCTAATTGTACGGTTCTGAAAGTTATTGGATCCCGTAGATCTATACACCGCATAACCTCTTATTCTTTTATATCTTTCTAAGGTCATCAAAGTTTCAACCGTGGTAGGCCAGCTTTCCAACAGTCTTCTGTTTCTGTTTTTAACAGCAGAATTAAAGGAAAGAAAGGCGTCCTGGCAAATATCGTTATAAGCTGGTCTGTCGATAACCGAATGCAGAGCATGACTTAATTCATGAATGGTTGTTCCATATACCATATCGGATAATCTCCCATAGGCTTTAATATGGATCTGAGCAGATAAACCGAATGTCAATTCACTTCTCACATGAGAGTATGAAGACGGAACTCCCCATGGAGCAGTTTTACGGGCTGCAATTTTTATCTGGCTCTGTCTTCCGAAACTATAAATATGGTTGTTTTTTGGTGGAGAAGACAAACCAAATCGGTACCCATAATAAAAGTCGTGTGCAGCCTGATGTATTAAGGCATGATACTCATCTTCACCCCCGTCAATAACAGGATACCAGGCTTGTTGTTTTACATTGGGCCCTTTCATTTCTGCCTGGAAAATAGATCCGTTTCTTACACTGTAATTATACCTTTCCCATTGGATTACATATTTTGCTTTTCCGCGTACTGAGGAAGTGGAGAAATTACCATTACCATCTGTAATTCCCTGTGCTACAGTAAACCATTGTCTCATTAGCACCTGCGCACCGGTTACCGGCACTACATCCAGAATATCATCTTTAACCTGGATTCTTCCGCTAGGATACCATTTTTTTCCGAAAATCCATTTTGCCTGTGGTGTAGAATCGTCAGTAAGAATATCTTTTTCATTTCCTGTAAGTTCAAATGCTTTGTATAAGAGATTATGAAATAAATCTGTCTTACTGGCTACTTTTCCGGTAAGTTCATAACGTTCTATTTCCTCAATATTGGCAAAATAAGGATCCTGTTCCGGAATATAAAGTTCACTCAGAACTTCATGTTTCACAGCTGGAAGGGGTTTTCCTATAGGAACCGCCGTGTAATAAACAGGTATAGAGTCGGCATCAGGAGCTCTGTTTTCAAGGTATCCGTCACGGTACTCAGCATCTAATCTGTAATCAAAATAATGGGTAGTAGAATCCTGCTTCAATAGTCCAACCTGATCTTCATTTTCAGGAATGAATTTAAGATAAACATGGGAGGGATGAATCTCAAATCCTCCGATTTCTTTTGGATTCTGGTCTCTTACTTTTTCAAGAGCTAACTTCATTGATTCCACAGAATATGGATTCTTCAAAAGAATGGAATCTCCGGAGAATGCTCTGGAGTAAGCATGATTGGTGTTTTTTTCTAAAGTAGCTTCGTCCCGACTTTCGATAAGATCATCTTTACATGAATGCTGAAAGGAAAGGAGCATAATTCCAAAGGCAAACAAGAGCATTTGCCCAAGTTTAAACGTGGTGTGTGTTTTCATCGTTGATTATTAGTTTTGTTTGTTTTTTGATGTCGTAAATATAAAATAAAAAATGAGAGAAAAAATATATTTTAGAATAAATAATTATTAATCCCACAAAACATATAAGAATATTATGAATATTTACCATTCGTAAAAACAAATACCTCTAAAAATCAGAGGTATTGTTTATATATTCTTATGAATTTTTTGTCTATTCTTTGATCAGTTTTTCGTACGATGTACTTCCATCTTTCAATCTTATCTCGAAATAGTAATTTCCGGATTTCAAATCCTCAACACTGATGTTTTCTGTATCCGGTTGTATGGATTTTACCTTTCTACCTGTAGCTTCATAAATATCAATGTTTTTTATTTTATCAAAATTCTTGAAATTTATCATCGATTTTGCAGGATTTGGATAAAGCCCTGTTTTTTTTGCCACATTAGCTATTTCGTTTGTGGATAAATTACTTGATGTCATTGTTAAAGTAGCGTATCCTCTTCCTGCATCATGATATCCTAATGCAGTTCCGCTCCCTTTACGTGAATAAAAAATATTGATTGCTCCCGCAGCATTCGGAATAGCAAAATCACCGGTTCCTCCGGAAAGTGATCTTGTTGCGACCACGGTTCTTGTAGATCCTGAGACTGTATTGGAGGTTTCCGTCCAGTCTTGGGACGTGTCAGCTGTTGGTGCATTAGGAACTCCGCTAAATGAATAATCTCTATTAGTGGATGAATTATAAATAAAGCCGTCAGCCCCGGCTGCCATTCCCGTACTTCCGAATCCAATTCCCAGCATTGAATTGCTGTCCCCTGTCAGAGTCATCGTTACTCCACCCGGGGTAGTGTCTAATTTTACCGTCATGGAAGTAGCCGGAAGGGGTACTGTCCCTGATGTAAACTGAGCCCAGACAAAATTAGTCAGGGCCATGCTTAATGTTAGTAAAGTTTTTTTCATATCAATTTTTAAGGAGGTTAATAATTTCTTGATTATTGGCTTGCAAGGCATATTCAAAAGGAGTCATTCCCATTGAATCCTTTTTTGATTTATCGGCTTTGTATTTCAATAGCAGTTGTATCAGTTCTTTATTTCCAAACTTTACGGCCCAGAATAAAGGGGTATATCCGGTAGCATCGGCGATATTAGGATCTGCATTTTTTCGTAATAAAGATTCAACAAGTTCTTTGTTATACTTTACAGCAAGCCCAGCCAAAGCAGTTCCTTCCCTGCTTTTATAGTTCACATCTTTTACATGATCTATCAGATATTTCGCAACTTCCGTATTTCCTCTGTAGCATGCCAAGATCAATGGTGAAAAACCATTATCGTTGGTTTGATTAATGATTTCCGGATCGTGCTTCATCAACTCTTTTACTTCACTCACTGTTCCGTTTCTTGCAATGTCAAATATTGACTTTGCTTTTCCCTGAGCAAAGCTTAGAGTACCTAGAAATAAGCTTAAGAAGAGAATCAGATTTTTCATTGTTTCAGCAGGGTATAGTTATATTCTACATTTACACTTTCAGCAATCTTTTTGGTGACCATCTTTGGGATCGCTACCTTATAATCTGCGGGTTTTGCCGTAAAGCCTCCCTGCATATATATTTTTCCATCCTTAAGATACATTGTTGCTGATGAAGCTATGGCTTTATCCACACCATGGAAATTCAGAGTGCCCTGGATGGTATATTTTTGCGGAGAAGCTGTAAGTTTTGTTTTATCAAAACCTGAAATTTTTCCCTTGAAGGTTGCCTTGGGATACTTTGCAGTTTCCGCATAGCTTTCATTGAAATGTTCTTCCATTAATTTGGTTTTGAAATGAAAATTTTTAACAGCAGAAACGGACGCTATTTCTCCTGTATCGGCGTTAAAAACTACAAGGTTATTATCATCCTGAGCATAGATATCTTCAAATAAAGGAACAGAAGCTTCAAACGTTAGTTTACCTGTTTTTGAACTATATTTTTGTGCTGAAACATAGCCTGCCAAAAGCAATAAAGCACTTACTAATATTAACTTTTTCATATCAATTTTTTTAGTTTTCTTTTAATCCGTCCATTTTCCACTTGGAAAAAATATTGATCTGTGTTGCTGATAATGAGCCTCCTTTAGGCATTTTCAATGGGTCGCCATTAGGCCTTTGAATACGATCAAGAATTCCGTCTATATTATTTTTTACCTGATCGTAGGTGACTAATGGTTTAAAACTTCCTGCCGAATGACATCCGCTACAGCTATTATCCATGATTGGTTTTATGTCCGTATTGTAATTGACAGGAACTGTAATTGGAGTATTATCCGAGATTTCTTCATAGGTTCTGCTCTCACAACCAATTATTACCGTTGTTACAGATGTGATCAATAGATATATTAACTTTTTCATACTAAAAAACTCTGTAAAGATTAAACCCAAAGAATATATGTCCTTTCCCCCAGTTTCCGGTAGCATTGGTAAGGTATCCGATATCGGAATTGATCTGGGAGTTGGTAAACAGAAGCTGGAAAACATGCCCTCCTGTTTCTATATCTACCCCTAAGGACAATGGGTTTTTATAGAAACTGTGATTGTCGAAATTCACAAAATATTCTGCATTTACAGAAATTCTTTTGGAAATTTTATAGCGTCCACCCAATCCTGCCAGAAACTGATTTTTGTCTTCAATATTGGGTTCATAAAGATTCTTATGAACGTAGGATGGGCTAAGCTGTAATGAAAGTTTATCAGTAAACCTTCTCGAGATCAATGCTTGCGTAAGATAAGAAAGCCTGTCACTAAGTCTCAAATGTGGATAAGTGTCTTTATCCAGATCTGTATTCACAGCCATGACATTGTAGCCTACTATATCTACGGGAAAATTATCATTCTGCCTGGCGAGTCTGTATTTTACAGCGCCTTCAAAAGTTTTCATGTTAGTTTCTCTGGACAAACTTACAGATACGGCATCGGTAATACCATAAATAGCACCCAATTTAGTGGATGCATTATCCAGGCCGAAGAAATTTTTAAAACCGGTACTCACATCACCAAATCGGTGGGCAACAACGATGTACCATTCTTTTTTTGCCACGAGTTTGGTAGATTGTCCGGTAACGATTTGTAAAGCTTTAAAAGCAGGTTGAGAACTATCAGCGGGAGTAGCAATGGTATCAATATCTTTCAAGAGATCTTCCTGTGCAAAAAAAAGACCCGATGAAAATATTGACAAAAATAAGAGAGCTTTTGTCATATACAATTTGAATTAAATTATCATATGACAAACTTATTGACTTAGCAATTCAAAAATTGGTGATAAAAGTCACCAAAAGAATTGTTTTTATCAATCATTAAAGCAAAACAATTAAAACAATATAAATTAGACTACTCTAACATTCTCATTTACAGGGATTACTATTCCTTCTTTGGTTTGTAAAATCTCTCCCTCAGTTTCAATTTTTTTCATAACACGGCTTATTACCTCTCTGGAAGTTCCGAGACTGCTGGCAATTTCCCGATGGGTAATTTTTATGGGATTATTTCCTGTAAGCGATATTTGTTGTTTAATATAACTAACCACTCTCTTGTCCAGTTTATGAAAAACGGCCTCATTCACCATATTCATAACTTCTGAAAAGCGTCTGTCGTATTCGTGATAAAACACTTTGTTTATTTCAGGAAACCTGATCAGCCATTCATGCATAATTGAAACAGGAATCAATAGAGCTTTGGAGTCTTCCTCAGCAATGGCATATACTCTGCTTACATAATCTGTCAAAATTGATGAAAAGGTCATCAGACAACTATCTTTAGGCTTGATGTAATAGTAAATCAGTTCTCTTCCATCATTGAGAGTGAAGACTTTTATAGAGCCTTGTATTAAGAAGGGAACAAATTTATTTTTTTGCCCTTCTCTTATAATTTCTGTTTTAGCTTTTATATCAATTATAATGGCATTTTTTTCGAACTCAGCTATAAAATCAGCTCCTAAAAAACCAAACTTATCTACAATAAACGACTTATCAATCATATTCTATATTTTATGCTTTTTCAATAACAAAGATATAAAATTGATGTTCTGTTGCGATAGATTTAAACAACATTACCACAATTTAACAAAAATAAATATTAATACCTTATTTACTAAAGGAAAGCAAAAAAAATACCCCGGTTAAAAAACCGGGGTATCTGTATTATTGTAAAAGAAATCTTACGCTTGTACGTTGTTTCCACCTAATACGAAAGGCTCAACTTCTTTAATTTCTCCGAACTGCTGCTCGTAATTAGCGATGTTCTGCTGAAGAGCGTTTAATACTCTTTTAGCGTGAAGTGGAGCAAGAATAACTCTTGATCTTACTTTAGCCTGCTGAACACCTGGCATCAACTGGATGAAGTCTACTACAAACTCAGATGGAGAGTGGTTTACTAAAGCTAAGTTAGCATAGATACCAGCAGCTACCATTTCGTTTAACTCGATGTTGATGTTTCCGTCTTGTGGATTTTGATTGTTGTCCATTGTTATAAATTATGTTTTTAAAATTCGAAATTTGAGATTGTGAAAATATAAAAATAATTTCAAATCCCAAATTTCAAATCATTAATTTTAGTTAAGGTCTTCGAATTCTTTCTTAGAACCTACGATAACATTCTGGTACTCTTTAAGACCTGTACCTGCAGGGATTCTGTGACCTACAATTACATTTTCTTTAAGACCGTTAAGATCATCGATCTTACCAGCAACTGCTGCTTCGTTCAGAACCTTAGTTGTTTCCTGGAACGATGCTGCAGACATGAACGATTTCGTTTGAAGTGCTGCTCTTGTAATACCTTGTAGTACAGGAGTTGCAGTAGCTGGAAGAGCTTCTCTTACATCTACTAAAGCTAAATCTTCACGTCTCAACTTAGAGTTCTCGTCTCTTAATTCTCTTGCAGTAATCATCTGACCTGGCTTGAATTCTTTAGAATCACCAGCATCAACTACCACTTTAAGACCGAATACTCTGTTGTTTTCCTCCAGGAAGTCATACTTGTGTTCAAGAGCTCCTTCAAGGAATTGAGTATCACCTCCATCAACGATAGATACTTTTGTCATCATCTGTCTTACGATGATTTCGAAGTGCTTGTCGTCGATTTTTACCCCCTGTAGACGGTAAACTTCCTGAATCTCGTTTACTAAGTATTCCTGAACGGCTGTTGGACCTTTAATTCTTAAGATATCTTCCGGTGTAATAGAACCGTCAGAAAGCGGAGAACCTGCTCTTACGAAGTCATTCTCCTGAACAAGAATCTGGTTAGAAAGTTTTACTAAATAAATTTTTCTTTCTCCAGTTTTAGCCTCAACAATCAGTTCACGGTTACCTCTCTTAATTTTTCCGTAAGAAACTACCCCGTCGATTTCAGTAACCACCGCTGGGTTTGAAGGGTTTCTTGCTTCGAATAATTCGGTAACTCTCGGAAGACCTCCGGTGATATCCCCTGCTTTTGCAGATTTTCTTGGGATCTTGATTAGGACTTTACCAGCCTTAATTTTCTCACCATCGTTTACCATTAAGTGGGCTCCTACCGGTAAGTTGTAAGCTTTTTGCTCAACCCCTTTAGAGTCTACCACCTTCAAGGTAGGTACGGCTTTCTTATTTCTAGATTCAGAGATTACTTTCTCTTCGAATCCTGTTTGTTCGTCAATTTCAAGTTGGAATGAAATACCCTGGATGATATCCTCGTATTCTACCTTACCTGAAGTTTCAGCAATGATAACCGCGTTATACGGATCCCATCTACAGATTGTATCTCCTTTCTTCACTTTATCACCTGGCTTCACAGATAAGATAGATCCGTAAGGTACGTTAGCTACCATTAATGGAGTTCTGGACTCATTATCAGCAACTAA